>LTAE01008652.1:0-15079 GCA_001647135.1 Pontederia paniculata | reverse complement strand
TAAAAACATAACCTGTGAGAGATCTTCTTCTATCAAAATCTCCTGCAAAATCTGAATCAACATAACCAATCAGACCATCAGAAGTGTCTCTGAGATATCGCAAAATCCACTTAACTGCTTGCCAATGCATCTTCCTTGGATTAGACATGTATCTACTAACAACACTAACTGCATGAGATATATTTGGACGAGTACAAACCATAGCATACATAATACTACCAACTGCACTAGAGTATGGAACTTTTGACATATACCTTATGTCATCATATGATTGTGGAGAATATGAAGTTGAGAGTATGAAGTGTGCTGCAATAGGGGTGCTAACTGACTTTGCATCATGTATTCCAAATTGCTCCAAGACTTTTTCAATATATTTTTGCTAAGAGAGAAAAGTCTTCCGGATGTCTATCTCTAGATATCTTCATCCACAAGATTTTCTTAGCAGCTTCAAAATCCTTCATATCAAACTCAGAACTTAATTTAGCTTTCAAATTGTTGATTTCAGATATACTCTTAGCTGCAATCAACATGTCATCAACATATAGCAACAAATAGATGAATGATCTGTCAGCAAGCTGATGCAAATAAACACAGCTATCATACTTACTTCTCATAAAACCAATGCTCAACATAAATGAGTCAAATCTTTCATACCATTGACGAGGAGATTGTTTGAGTCCATACGACTTCTTAAGATGACATACATGACCTTCTTTACCTTCAACATGGAAACCCTCTGGTTGCTTCATGTATATATCATCTTCAAGATCACCATGTAGGAATGCGGTCTTTACATCTAGCTGCTCAAGTTCAAGATTATGCATAGCAACAATAGCAAGTAAAGTACGAATTGAAGTATGTTTTACAACTGGAGAGAACATATCATGAAAATCAACTCCCTCCACCTGATTGTAGTCTTTTACAACTGGAGAGAACATATCATGAAAATCAACTCCTTCCACCTAACGGCCCAAGCCCTTCGTTACCGTCAAAGATTCCCTTTTTTTCTCTCAATTATTTTTTCAATTTTGAGTACAGGGTATAATATTTCAAGGCACAATAACATTTTTATATTTTAATAATATGAATTTGTTATGTGATCTATTACTCTAATTTATATCCGATTATAAAAATATGATTAATTAATGAAGTAGTAGTGATTATGAACACGTATAGTTGATTTATCAAAATTAAGGTCATGAGGAGTTAGCGTTTATTAATATGTCATGATTATAAAAAAAATGCCATCTTGTTAAAGTGAGAGTCAAAGTTGTGATTATTATTATTTATACTATTATCTTTTGTTCCAGATGATCACAACTCATATTAATCAAGTTGCAAGAGTCAAAGTTGTAATTATTATTATTTATACTATTATCTTTTGTTTCCAGATGATTACACCTCATGTTATCATGTTGCATACCTTCTGTTGTATATACAAGTTAGTGGACAATTAGGACATGTGTCTACTACTCATGCACTCAAGAATGTGTAGACAAAATATGAACGTATAATTAATATTATGAATGGTAAAGATAAATTATAAGAAAGATAACATAAACTAGATAAAAGATGAAAGGGCTCCATGTGTATGGATCCGAAGAAAGAACGAAAGTTGAAAAGAACGAAAGTTCAAAGATAGGGGTGGGGGCATAACTGAAGGCAATACAGTAAAACTCAAGATCGGTGAAGGCAACACACCGTTGATCATTACTTCTATTGTACAGGACTCTTCACTCTGTGCAACGAATCAGAAAACTTGATAGTTGGATTCTCGCTCGTGATATATGGGTCTGTCGTGGTGTGTATAGCCACTGACAATATGATGCATGAAGTATCATGGTGTCCCTTAAAAGAAATGAAGAACTCTTCCAATAGAAGTTAATATATAACAACTTCTATGAATGAAAGGCAAAGAAAATGAAGTGAAGTAAATTTAATGATGAAAGAAAAAAAAGGAGACATATGATTCAATGTATCCAAAGTGAATGAAAAAGAAAAAAAAAAATGCATATGAAGGCTATGTGATATTTTTGATGATATTTACTATTTATGTACCTTATTTTTGTTGATATATATTATGTTCATGCTCATATTAAAGTTTCATCTTACAAATATATTTTATAAAGTGCATATGATTCGTACATACTGAGTTTTCACTCACGAGAGGTAAAACTTCCATGCATCTGTTGTGTCATGATGATGATGGATGAGTTTTCACTCAAGAGAGTTTTCACTCACGAGAGGTAACACGTGATCTATGATGGATGGCATTGATGGTGGTGGTGCTCATGATGATGATGCTTGCATGTGGCTTGAGTCCTAAGTTTGATTTATGTTTTTTTAATAAGTTGTGTCAAAGAGACAATGTCTATATTTTTTTTACAAAAGTTGGTTGTAGTCGAAGTATTATTATCTCATGTTGGACTCATTTTATATATAAGTTTCCGCAATTTTATTTTATATGATATTCTATTTTATTTATTTTTCGCACATTTTGAATAGTTAAATAAAGTAAAGGTGTAAGTCAAGTATGTAGCATCTTGGGAACGGCTCTGAACACGTGTCAAAAGGATATTCAACGATATTTTGGGTGTTATTTTCGGGACGTTACAATTTGATCTTTGCAAAAACTCATCGTAGTATGCGTTGCCAATTATGTCCTCTCCTATATTTTCTTGTTTTCGACGAAGAAACCCCTGCAACATCCATTGTTGAATTATAGTTGATCTTTGAAGATGAGAATATTTAGGAAACAAGGATAGATACATAAAGCATGGTCTCAGTTCTATCGGCATGCGGCCATAACTCAATTTCAAAGCTGGCAAGATATTAATTTTCTCATCATCGAGTTCCCATAGCTCGCTTATCATTGTATCAATCCATGTATATTCCTCATCTTCAAAGCTAAGAGTACCTGCAAGCACTTTCACAGCCAAAGGTAATCCTCCACACTTTTTTGCTATCTTCTTCGCAATATCTATCAATTCATCAGTATATAGTGATCTCATCCTTCAAAGGCAATCTTTGTAAACAATAATCAACAATTATCTAATGACAAATTAGTTATATAAATCGCTGGAGTTGTCTGCATAATTTTCGCCACCGACTCATTCCGAGTTGTTACTATAATTTTACTAGATCCAATACCATCAAAGATGGTTTTCAAAGAAACCCAAAGTTCGTTCTTCTGCTTCCAAACATCATCAAGTAAAAGAAGAACATCTTTCCCCCTCAAGCTATCCTTGAAAATCTTATGGAGCTCATTAGGATTTGTATCGTAATCTAATACCGTGGAAGATAAGGAAAGTATATTTTTTCTTATTAGTCTTACAATATCGAAATCCTCGGACACACATACCCATCCCCTCAAGCTAAATATTTTATGCACTATTGGATCATTATATACCATCAGTGCAACTGTTGTTTTACCTATTTCGGAAGCACTGAAACATTGCATTGTTCATTTTCTTGTAGCAACCATTTAATTATCTTCTTCTTTTCGTCTTCCCTACCAAAAGTATTAACATCATCCAAAGAGGAAGTTGTCTCCCGAGGCTTCCACATTTTAACTCGCCGCCACTTTCCGTCTTTTGATCAAAAGTTGATGCGTCCCCAATCATATGTGATTTGTTCAAATCTCTCCATAATCTCGTTAATTTTATGTGCCAGGTGACAAGAAATAGAAACCTTTGCATGTTCAAAGTTCTGAATGAATACCTCATGCTTACTTAAACGACATCGAGATTCCACTTTGGCACGCAGGACTTGGTACTCGTATTCGTCCATCCTCCACATCATATATAATGCCCCCAAAATGCAACACTCATGGGCTTGGCCCACGAGGGCTTTTCGACGGCGTTACATGCACAATTATACATACTATATGGACTCACTAAGCAATAAAATAAGCAACCCATGATAATATAAATGAGAAGATAAAAGATAATAACATCGCAGCAAAAAACATAACAAGATACCATAAAGATAAAACATATATCATGGCAGCTAAAATCCATATAACATCTTGCCAACTATGAGCATAAATCCATGGCCAAATATAAGGCTCATAACATGAGTTTTAGGATCATTCGACTCGAGACATAACATAATATTAAAGTTCATTAGACATGACATTAATGACTTAAAAGACCTATAAGACCTAGACATGGCCATGTGCTAACTAATGCCACCATGAGCACACCAGCGCCAAGTCCCTCATGCATCATCACCTGCATGGATCGAGGAGCATGGGAGGTGGAAACCCCCCGATTAGAGTATGTAAAGGCCGGCCCGTATCATGCAACATAAACATCATATATTATATATATAAAACTCATCATTAACATAAATATAGTCCTTGAACATATATCAATTCAGGATAAACATAAGCATGATCCTAAGCATTACATACATGGAAGTCATCTCATACATAAAACATAGAAGAGCTTAGACATCTTATGTTCATGCTCATCATAATTTACATCATCTTTACATCTTTACATAATTAGTCATATAATCCATATCGAGTTAACTTTAACTCATATCATCATCATTGTCATCTTAATCATAGGCCAATTATTATATTTACTTTGAGGAGCCTTTGGCAACATCAACACATAACATGGCTAGCTAGGCCGACCCTCCCTTCGGGGCCATACATAAGAAGTTCAGTCACTATTTCTAATGAAAGACAACTTCCCGATAAGTGCCAAGGCATCTTCCTCCATCATTAATGTGCCAAGGCTAAATTTCTCAAAGGTTCATCTTCATTTCAATACATCAAACATAACAATCAATCTTATAATTTTAATCTAATTATGACTTTGCATGCATCTCAATGTCTAGGTGTGTCACAAGCATCAAACATAGTTTTATCTATCCTTACAGCATAATACAGGGCATATAATTGTGTAAGAACAATAAGAAGAATAAGAACATTGATCATATGCGGTCAATCAATAACATAAGTTGAGTATACCATATAAGTAAATCATCATATAATCACTTTAATTAAAATCATATAAATATAAGTGAGGAAAACATGCACTACGGGTCTGTTGTGTGCACTGCGGGCCTAGGCGAGTGCGCTACGGCCATTCCAGGGTTCGCTACGGTTACAAGAGAGTTCACAAAGTGAAGTCGTAGTAGGGTCATAGTCAGGCTCTGTTCGCTATACAAAAAAAAAAATCGAAATAGAAGGAATGCGCTATGGGTTAAGGCATTGCTACGACCTCACGTTACGGCCTCGTTGAGGGCCGCTACGACCTCAAGGAGCCCCCTACGACCTCATGGGAAGTCGCTACGACCCATATGGTTCACTACGGTCTAAAAGGGCTCCGCTACGAGTTGGAATGAGCTCACTACGATATCATTACTGGTAGTGTCTGTAGTCAGCCTCTGGAGCTCACTTTTCTCTCCTGTTTCAACTCATTTTCATGTCAAACCTCCACGATTTCACCCCCATACTTTCATACCATGAATGAAACATCAAATATACAATATTTCATTCATTCTATATTCTATAACATGCTCAAAAATGCATTGAAGATGTGGGATTTAAGTTTAATTGGCCTAGGTCGAAATGCACAATTAGGATTCTTATTAACATCTAGGGTTCATCATTTGTCATATTCATGATTCTAGGGTTTCAAAACATGAAGGAACATAAAAATAGATCATATGAACAACTTGACATCATATTAAAGATATAACATTCATAATATGACTTCTAGCACACTTGAACCATAAGAAAACACATTTAGGCATATCAACAAACATTATACATGTAATATTTATAATGTCATTCCTCACATTCCATTTTCTAAGAATCATGGATTCTTATACTTCTCAAATTAAAAAAATAAAGTAAGAAATGAAGGAATTTGATACTCATACCTTAGCTAGTTCTTTTCTTTTCTACCCTTTTCTTCCTCCTTGTTGCTTTGTCCCTTTTCATACCCTACTTGGTGTTCCTTCTTTTTGCCCTAAGGTTTCTCCTTCTTCGCTTAAATTTTTAGAATATTTATATTAGGATTATGAGTGGGGCTTTGGACTAATTTGGATTCATGGACTTCTTGAATTAGTTGGATGATTTAATTAGGTGAGTTGGTTTTTATGAAAAATTGGGGGTTACATCATATGCCGCTTCTTTGAGCTCCTGAAGACGAAGTTGTTATGTAATCTCCCCCTCTTCTGCATCATCCAGTACATCATGAATCCGCAGCATGATCCTTCGAGCTCATGAAGCTCTTGCTCTGTGGAGGTTGACGTAGTAGCTTGCGGGATCAAGGACGACAACTTTTTCAGGAGGGAGGTCATGAGAAATGCTGCGGACATTGTTGGGACAATTCTTCTGATTTGGTGATGAATGAATCCTACAATTCTGCAATGCCTAGTTTTAAAGTCAATGGCTATAATAATAATAACGCTGACACATAAATATTTTTTTCAAGAATCAGAATACTATTGTCACTCAATTTTATTAGCGATTAATATTTTTTTCTTTATCTAATAAATTAAAATTCACAGCAGTATTTTTTGAAGCCCATCCCGTGGTCAAATTGTAAAGATAACACAATTGACCCAATAAGGACGGTCTTAGGTCTCGACTTATCAATGAAGCACTTAATGATTGCTTGATTCAAGCTTCAATGCATGGTCTCCTGTAGATCTGTTTTCTTTTTATGCAGTAGAAACATTATTTCATTCAGATATTTTTGTGTTCAGATCATGGAAAAAAGGTTTTCGGGAGAAATGCTATCGTTATTTCTACATGAGGATATTGAATCTGACATTTTTCTAATTTAGGAGAGCGAATTGTGTGCCACTAAAATTTAATAAAGACTTGGTGCCTCCCATAACTGTAACTATTAAATCAATTAATATGTAATTTAATTGTATTTACTACTTAAGTTTCATATGAATTTTGATTTAGAACATTATAATATAGTTTTGACCCTCTTAATTGTTATGTCGGGTTCTTCAGATGAGGAGATGAAATGAATTCTGCTAGTTCTGCAACCACTTTGGTTGGCAAATAAATTCTAAAATTTTTACAGCTAAAAGATTAGTGGCCGACAACATCAACGTTGTGGGGACCTAATTGGTCTTTGGAACTTATCACTTCGGCTTATACACGACAAGCTTTTGCAAGCGCCAATCGACGACCCCTATACATAATTGTTTTCCACCAAAGGGGCCCTTTGTATACATTTCTTTTAATAAAGAAGGAAAGTTACTTAATTTCAAGAAATGTCGATTGTATCTTATTTTAACTTTAATTTATAATAAAGTAATTCTTCATTGTATAAATGCCATAACAATATAATTCTCAAAACTACTCTACTACTAGAATGAGACGTATTTATATTTTATGTATAATAGTAATATAAATATATAAAATAATTATCGATCCCACGAAAAACTAACTAAATAATTATTTAACTTCAGAAATCAATAGGAGAGAACATTGGTTATGAGTGAAATTTCAGTAAAACAAAAATATAAGATAAATTATGTATGATAACCAATGATGTTTAAGCCTTGATGATAGATATGATTAGAAATAAATAACTTACCTTTGCACTAATCCAACTTAAATAATAAAGCATAAGACTAAATTCTCATATGAATTAAGAACACTTAGAATATGATCTTTCTTAATGAATACAACAACTATAAAACTAAAAGCACTCTATAACAACTAAGTTAGATTAAGATGAAAGAATATATATTTCTAAACTATGGAACCACTAAACCCACAAATCTGGCAAATCATCAAAAAAATCTACTAAGTTTAAGTAAATCACGCTGCACAGTAATAATCAACTACTTTATTAAAACTTCACAATCACGTCCTTGAGAAAAATGAATTAAACTAATATAAAAGTACCATAGGGTTCATAGTGTTTGCCCTAATAATTAAAATTATTAAAGAATAACTAACAAATATATCAGATAGATAGATAGATAGATAGATAGATAGATAGATAGATAGATAGATAGATAGATAGATAGATAGATACATAAATAGATAGATAGATTCGTAATATCATCCCAATAGTATATACAATATAGAATACTCTTTCGGACATCCATGAAACTCTGTGTAGATTTTTGTTATGGATGTAGCCCACAAATTGCAGGCTCCTCGAATGAAAATTCTTTATCTAAACATGTGTATTTATAACCTCTAAAGGATATCTAGATTTTCATAGAATTTGAATTTTTTTCCAAATCAAGACAAAGAAATCCCTTTCAAATACGTAATTAATTTTAGGACCAAGAATATAAGGCTCAAAACACTTCCATATCTTCTAAACAATTATTCGTTTTGTTCCCCCATGTTTTTGAATAGTTTATCAGTCATTCTCTCATTTAAAATGCTTCAAAATATCACCAAAATTGAATCAGGACTATTGTCACGGGTCATGACGATTATTAACGATTTGTAAAACTCTATCTTCACATAGGAAAAGTTCTTTGTCATTACCCATTATATTATATCACAACACGTGAATCGATATCAACTCAAAATTGACAACTAATAAATACTTCACTTACGACTCGTAACTGATATAGTGGCATGTTACAAATGATTTTTCAATATTACCTTTTTCTGCTAATGTCATGATGCTCTTTCATGACTCATGAGATATAGTACTAACGACTTATGATATAGTATCACAACTAGTTACTATATGAAATATGTCGGTTGCATTTCATTGGCTAAGTGGTTACTTTAGCGTCGTGATAATGACTAGTGTATATCACGACCTGTTATATGGTATCACGGCTTGTACATCTCCATCAATGCAATTAACTTCACCCCTATGGTTGTGATATGCAGTTATGATCGTTATGTTCATCGTTGATGCGAGCATAAATATACATGTTGCACACATCTATTTCATATCATTTTTAGGCATTTAATATAGATTTGTTTATCATTTTAGTGTTTTATTCATTATATTTTGTCTATGAGTCAGAAACTACCCAAATGTTATCTGTTGTGTAATTTTCAGGTGAAAGAGTCTCCAAACTACAAAGAATTTGAATAAAACAGCAAATAACTGAGGCTTAAAAGAATTCAACATCGACACGGGCCGCGTTCATACAAAACGGGCCGTGTCAAGCTCTCCAATTATCAGCTACACTTCATGTTCTCAACTCGGACCGTATTCTTCAAAATGGGCCATTTCGGATGCCACGTCAGCTCAACGCCACAACGATGTTCCACGTCAAAATGGTTGGTTCGCCCATTAAGAAGACGCCACGCCAAAACCGTCCGCGTTCAAAATCAAGCATGAATTAGACTCCACGTCAGCACAACTAGGGCCGTTTTGGTGCAAAACGGGCCATGTTCTCACCTTAAAAGGCGGTTCGGCAGAACGGACGACTCCAGATGATTACTTCACCTCAAAGTTAGAAAGATTTAATCTTAACCATCCGATTTAGGGTCCTCATGTCAACTTTTGCCTATAAATAACACCCTTGTACCCTAGAGGGTGGATCCCTGATTTTGGTGTTGGAAGTATTTGCCTGCAGCTCTAGTGGAGAGGAGGAGACCTGGCGACGACGAAGCCCTGATGAAATTCTGCAGAATCCATTAGTAGTTTTCCTTTTCTTAGTTTAGTTTATTGGTTAGGGAAGAAATCTATAAACCCTGTTACTTATTTTATGCTAAATGATTAGATGAACTTGAATCTGAATCTTATATTATGTTTAATGAGTAGTTTATTGACATGAATCGTGAGATCTTGTTATGTTACTCTCTATGTTCGTATCTGGTTTTATTCTTAATTTTCTGAATCGAATTGTGTTTTCGGCCGCTGAGAAAACAGGCCGTGTTGTCCTAACACGGTGCGTTTTCACCCTTTTCGCCGCCGTCCGTTTGCATTTTTTCTGGAATATTTTAATCGGCGAAGAACCACGGTCGTAATCCTGATCGACTCGGCCGTGTTCTTCTCCTCGTTTTCTGAGCCTTACGCAACCGTGTGAATATTTTATTGTTTTTATTGAAATTCGATCGTGATCTTCCTAAAGACTCGACCGTGTCTTCCCGAAAGCCGACTCGGGCCGTTTGTTCACGCGCCCAGTTTCAGCTATTTTCCATTTATTTTAATCATTATTATTCGAGACGAACGCGGTCGTTATTGTAGTCAATTCGATCGTATTCTCTCTCGTCATTTAGGAGCCACGTTTTTATCGGCCAACGCGTGCCATTTCCGGCGTAACTTTTTTCGACCGTTTTCCTGAATTTACCTACTCGGATTCAAGGGCCTATGTCTATCTTTTTCCAGAATTCATAGGTTGTGGGTTGCTATTAACTCGAAAGAGGCCTAGCAATTTAGGATTTGATTTCATCGCATTTTAAAAATAATTAATTTTGGGTCTAACATTTTCACGTATTCCTAACTTGAATTATTATTAAAATAGTTAAATCATCCGTTTCCGGAGTCTTATAAATTTAAATCAGTTCTTCTGCCATCCAACATTTAGATATGTTTATTGATTAATTCCAAAAGATAACAGTGGTGAACATGCTTCTCTCCCTAACCATCCTAATCTATTTATCTATTTATCTTTTGCAACATTTAAATTTCATATTTTATCTTTTACTTTTCTTTTCTTTTCTTTTCTTTTATCTTTTCAAATCAAACTTTTAAAATTTATCTTTTCAAGTTTTCAAATAAGATTTTGGATTTTAAATTCCATTAGTCTATGTGGGATCGACAACTCTTTATTCAGTCTTTATTACTTGTGCGACCAGTATACTTGCTGAGTTTTTTTTAGCATGTGATTTTTCGCATCAATCGTTAATATGCAGCACAACTATTATGATCGTGACAAACATATAACGACTTGTGAAATTAAGAAAGTTTGATCTCATGATTTTAAAATCGACTCATTTTTTATTAATCTCTTCTAGACGCTTTTTTTATTTCCTACAAATAACAAATATAAGAATAAATATTGAAACTTGGGTAGATTTACAACTAGAAGAAATAAAAAAAATACTAGTTTCTCAATGAACATGTGTACTAGTACTATTATGACATATTTAAAATTTCATAGTCACCCAAATAATCATGCAACTTGTTGTGCCCTTAGATTCATCTTACTAGCATATTTGAGACATCCTATGTCCCATCCAAATGTGATTCTTTGCCTTTATAGCAAAGTACATAGTTGGCCAATTGCATATCTAATATCATGCAACAATTGTAAAAATTCCTCCCGCCTTCCTACTTTTTACTTTTGAGTTTGTTGCTTTCCTAAACATTGATGGGTTACTTTCACTTTCGGCCTTCGAGTACTTTGCTAAAATAACAACACTAACCCATTACTTTGAAACATGGTAAGAGACTAAGGGAAACTACTAGAGTTATCCAATTCTTAAAGACTCAAACTGTAATGAAACTATAAATTATTTTTCACATCTTCGGTCGACTTAGCATACTTGGTATTATAAATCAACTACCACGGTGAAGGCTCTCACTTAAGGAACATATATCTTTACTCAATAACATTGCAAAAACTTAAGTTTAGTTGCCTACTCATGATGTCTGACCTGAGTCCTCCATCTAGTTGCAAAAATTTGGCACTTAGGGTCTGACATTTGGCTTCTTTTATCATGCTACACTGAGTTATGCATAAACTCGTGTCCATCTTATCTCGAACATACTAGGGTGATCTTAGATCATATATCCTAAATAATTGCATCTTAATCAATTCATATAATTAAGAATTTAAATTGAGTTAAGTATCAAATCGAGTTTAAGTTAATTTTGATATCTTATTTATTCATGAGTTATTATCTTAATTAAGAACTAAATTGACATAACTACTCTTTAGGTAACTTAAGGTAAAAGGATTTATTTATATTGCTAAATATGTATTTGGGATTAATTTAGTTAATCAAGGATTAAGTAGGTTTAAGTTTATTAAGTTAATTACTCCTACGTTAATTCATATCACTAAATGATTAATATATTTATATTGGTCCCTCACCTAACCGACCTATATATGTGAGTTAAGCTATCTTTGCTAATTGCAAATCAATTTCCTAACCAATAATATTATTTTCCTTAGCTCCTTTCTCATCCATTTTCTTAACCGACTTATGCACCACTAGAATAACCATGACCATAGACAAAGACAACAGGGGTATTAACCTGCTTGCTTTTATCCACTGTGTACACTAAAGTAGTGAAAAAAAAATATAGAGCTAGAAGATTTGGATCTAAGATGAAGAACAATTAAAGATATAATTAATCAAATCTAAGGTATGTATGCATGGATCCATTTACTTTTGTTTTTGTGATGATTTAAACTTCTGAATATGAAGTTTAAAGTTGAATAATTAACTTGTTTGGATTTGTAGAAAGCTATTAAATGATATAAGTTTGTGAAATTAATGTAGAGAACACTCCTTTTAGATATTATTTATGTAGCTGAATGTTGACCATATGAGTAGTATGTCTTATATTGCTTTAAAAATTATGACACTTTTCTGGAATGACCCATTAGAAGTCTAGATTCTACAGAAGAAAGAAATTTTTAAAAATCAAATGTAATTAGAGAGTTATGCATTGATTAGTGAGCATGAGTCTTGTTGGTCAGGATGAACAGGTAGACCTCATTGAATATCACAATATAAATTATCTACTTGAATATAAAATATAAAACCTAGATATCTGAAACCTTACATAATTAGGGTTGTGATCCAAGTGGAATTACCTCAAAATCATACGTCTAGCGGGAGTTATGGGATAAACAAATGATACCTATCAGTTTTCAGAATTACATCTTGAGCACTAGATTACTTGTAATAATGGGAATTTCTGTAAAGAACTCATAAGGTGTAAAAATCTGAAATTAATATATGTTAAATGTTTCCAATTCTACTTTAAAACAAAATTAATTTCATCAATTTTTGACTTCTATAAAAAAATAGAAATATATCTTTCATTGTGTGTCAAGCTATTATAATGTGTAGTTGGCTTATTTTGTCAACTAGTTTATTTTAATTATGGTTAATTGTTTGTTATGATAAATTATGAAAGTCTGAATTATTTGTCTTATGAATACTTACTTTTCAAATGAATTATTTGAGATTATGAATTGATATGAGTTGATAAGAATGAGCTATGCATCATAGTTTTGATTTCTATTTGTGTTGATCAAATATTTCAAGAAATGGATATCATGAACATTACATATGTGATTAGTTGTGATTATTGAATTTCGATGCATATTTCCGATCAATTGTCCTTCATGTGTTTTAAATGTTGACTTTGAATTTTAAGTGTGCATCATGTGATCTTAAGTGATTCAATGAAGGTAGTAAGTGAAAATTATGTGGCATAATAATAGTAGATTGAAACTAAGTGCCACACGGAATAACTTGTGGGGGCCACCTCTAGAATTCATCTACCATGATTCCTAAGTAAGGAAATCATTATGTGGCTCAAATGAGCAAGCCCTATGGGGTAATGGTCCAAAAAGAGATATATGGTGCACCGATATGTGATGTGATACCATGGTGCCAGTGTTGAATATGATAAGAAAAGATAATAAATGAAAAGGAAAGATGTGAACATGTGATATGGATTTGTATTATGTACTTATGAGATCTTATGTATTTGCATATTTGTTTTACTTATGTGTCAATTGTGATGATTCAGGCTCTCGAGATATGTCATAAATAGCTTCCGCTCACTCGAGTGTTCGGGTCGTTAGAGTTAATGGTATCAGAGTAGGTTCCTTTTGCAAAGGTCATAAGCAACCACCCAAAGTCCATGATCCAATTCTATGACTAGTAAGTTCTATATTTGATTATGTCTTTTAATGCTAATTGATGCAAACAAATTATTTGACTTGTGAATGTAGATAGATACTAACCACTCTACAGAGGAAAGAACACCTAATGAACCGCAACCTACTATCAGCTCCACTGAGGAAAGGGCACCTAATGAACAATAAGCCATCATTAAAAGGTTGATGGGTATGACTAAGTCTATGCAAAGAAACAAGGATGATAATGACAATTCCATCGATAGATTTTTGAAATTGAATCCTCCAACCTTCAATGGCGATAGAGATCCTGAAAAGGAAAAAATATGGTTGGAAGGTATAAATGAGAAATTTAAATTCATGTGTTACCCGGATGAGCTGAAAGTTGATTATGCATATCACTGTATGATAGATAGAGCTAAAAGTTGGTGGAGAGCCACAGAAGCAATAAAGTTTGTGGGGAGAAAAAATATCACATAGAAGGAGTTTGTAGCAAAATTTGAAAGTCAATATTTTTTGCAACATGTAAAAGATCAAAAGTAGGAAGAGTTTTTGAATATACAACAGAGTACTTGACAATGGATGAATACTTGACTAAGTTTAATTGACCGAAAAGTATTTTCACCCTGGATAAGTAAAAAAGAATGAGTGTCAATAGTTTTATGAGGGGTTTAATGTCGGGCTTAAAAGTTAAAGTGATGTGTGGAGCCCCAAAGACCTTAAGTGATGCTACTGTGTTAGCTTCTACTATGGAAAAAGAGTATGAGGACAAAATGAAAGACATAAAAGGAAAGAATCTGAAAAGAGATTTCCACCAGGGAAAGGCGCAAATTTGGCAAAAAAAGAAGAAACAAAAAATATCAAGGAAACCAGAAGAAGAAAAAAAATTTGTTAAACCTTGTTCTTATTGCGAAAGATCACATCCTAAGGAATGCTATAGAAAGTTGGGTGTATGCTTGATTTGTGGACAGAAGGGACATTTCATCTGAGATTGCTCGAAGAAAAGAGAAAATTTTCAAAACAAACCATTTGCTAACAATGCACCACAAAAGTTCCTGGACATATTTTTACTCTGCACGCAGATGAGGCTCTTAAATATGAAGATGTGATTCAAGGTACACTTCTTATTTCAGATCATCTTGCCAATGTTCTCTTTGATTCAAGAGCATCTCGTTCCTTTATTTTCGAGAGTTTTAGATCTATGCTTGAGATCCATGCAAACGAACTACCATTTCATTTATAAGTGACTACACCTATGGGGGTTATGGTTTCTAAAAAA
>LTAE01008651.1:0-14356 GCA_001647135.1 Pontederia paniculata | reverse complement strand
ACACACACACACACACACACACACACACACACATATATATATATATATATATATATATTAATCTCGGAGAAAATCCACATTATTTTACATTAGTATATTAAACAATATTTTCCTTAACATTTAACATTCTTATACAAGAGTTATACATCAAGAGGAACCATACATTCTCACAAAATGGTCAAAGAAGAGACCTAAGTCGCATCTATACTTCATCCAAAGTGCTTCAATCCCACATATGATTACCAAGCACGATCACAACACTGGTCTACTGATATGAAAAATATTAAAAACCACATTATGAGCAAATCACAACTCAGTAGGTAGAAAACTCATAGTCTATGGATTATCATCTACTTATTTTAAGAAAAATAATATAAATATTTTCATATATCAATTATCATATGTATCATATTATAGGATAAAATGAATCATATATCATCACCAACATATCACATCTTCATAGCATATCATATCACATGTTATGCACTTGTGCAATCATGTATGCGACATGTTATATCACTAGCTATCTAGTGGTATCATATCATCCCATTCGAAGAAACATATTATCCATTAGAATATCATATCATCCATTTTGGAGAATCTCATATCGTCCCTACAAAAAAACATATTATCCCAGTAGAGGAAATGCAAATACATTATAGAAACAAATGAATGATCTTTTCACATATCCATACCATATTATAAAATATTTAAATTATGATTGCATTATTAGCATATCATTCATTTGATGAATCCATATACAATATGTCCAAAAGCACTTGCAATGCATATATAAGTATACTTGCATCAATAATAATTCCATTTCATGGACTTTCGAACATTAATTTAGTTTCAGTCTTGCACATGGAAGATTGAGTAGCGTTAGTTATAAAAATTCATAACAATTAGTAAAACACCACATATTAAGGTAATATAAATTTTAGCAAAAAGTAGACTCTTGGAAGTTTAATTCATATAACTATCACATTTTAACTTAATTTGTCATGACCATGGAAATTTAGAAAAATGGCACAATTTCATATCATTTTTGTGTACTGGCAGACTGGGTGATGTTGAATATTTAATTCATAACTCACTAGATACATATGATAATTAACCGATTCCAATTTTAAATAAAACTAAACACTCAGAGGTTGAACTCATATAAATATCAAAGTTTTATTCTCTGTAGGGAGATTTCAGAAATTTTATAAATTTTCCTATGTTCTATTCTATTTTAGAATTATGAGTTTATGACACACTGTGTGATGCGCAATATAGAATTTTTAAATTTTACTTTACATATCATATGCTTGTAATTACAATTGTATATGAAAGTGACTTTCATTAGTGTGTGATATAAAAATATCCTGAACTCTTTCTATGAATACTATTTATTAGAATTTACAATTTAGATCAATCATTTCAGAAAACATCAAGAGTGTGTCTTAATCATTTATTCATAATTTCTAACGTACAATTCTGAATAATTCCAAAAATTATGGAAAGTAGACTTCGAGGAGATATAATACAAGTAGTTTTATAATATTTTAAGGAACCGAAGGTAGTAATCGGTCTTTAGGAAGTTTCAGCTCTAGATTTGATTTTTGCTAGGGTGTGTTCTACCTTTGAGCAAGTTGAATTTGTTATGCTCCATAAATAGTAGAAATTGATAGAATATGAGGATAAATCATAACCAGAATACCACTTGTTTAACTGAAATTTATAGATTAATTCATAAAGAAGGAGTTAGCTACTTACCTAATGATGAAAACTTTTAAATTTCTTCCTAGTTTGATGATGATCTCAAAAGTATGGTTATTCTTACCCTTCCTCTAGGATTCAAAAATGAGAAGTGTGGGTAAGTGAGGCATGTGGTAAACAAGGAGAAATTACTTCTTATCCTTCTAGGTTACCGACTTAAGGTCGGTTAGAAGTTGAAGTGAAATTGGACATCAAGTTGGTAGTATTTACATGTAATGCCATTTAAGTAAATGACTTGATATTTTTTATATTATTTTATTTATATTTATTTAAGACATTCGTATTTACATGTAAATAATAAATTACCTCTCATTTGGATTCAAAAAATATTTATAAAGATAAATTTCAAAGGAATCAAAATCTAAGCTTTAAATTAAAAAATAAATTGATAATTTTACAATTTTTTTATTTTTGTCTCTTCATTTAATCTAACTAAAACTTATGCTAAAATTTATTAAAAAATATATTTAATATACTTTAACATATAAGAACAATTAGTAGACTTTAATTTTTCAAATTCTAAAATTTTTAAAAATTATATTTTCATATCCTTAATCAAATTTAAATAATTTTTCAGCATAAACACTGAAACTAGAACATTCACTTTAACACATATATTATAGTAGATCTTAACCATACAATACTCAATTAATATTTATATCTCATATGAATTATATTGTGAATATCACATCACACATATGATCACAATCCAAATTTTCCTAGTTATGCTTAATTTCTCCATTTACAAGATATACCAAAAGGGAAGATAACAATTAAATCAATAATGGTTAGCACAACTATTTAGCAAGTTGTATATTAGGAGAAAAAGAGATTAGTAGCCCCAATTTTAAATTTTAGACACATCATTTTGACCAAAAAAATTTTTTCGTCGTACATCAAATTAGTAGTAACCTCTAGACACTTATGAGTCTAGTCACCAGAAAAAAAGAAAAGATAACAAATAAGACATAAACAGATAAATAAAATATTCTCAAGATAAACTCAAGGTATTAACCAAATGGTTCTCATTATATTGACTATTCTAAATCAGCCTCAACTTTTCAGTATATATACCCCTCTCCCTTCCGCAACTTTTGGGCTTGGATCCGTCCCTCAAGCTACAACATATAACATAGTGAATTGATATCATTATAGTAAATAAAAATATTATATTAGACAATAAAAAAACTTAAAATTAATATAATAAAATCATCATAAATTAAATCTAGTTATAAGTTTTAACTATATTTTATTATCATAGTTATAATTAAAATTTAATAATATATTATTAAATTATTTTAGAAGAGTCCGCAAATAATAGTTCCCAACAGCAATATCTTCCGCCATCAAGGGCTTCTAAAATCTCCCCTAATCCGTATCCTTCGCGCGGCTTCGTCGAAACCATCGTCGTCGTCGTCGTGCTCCTCCTTCTCCTCCTACTCCTTCATCGATCGCTCGATCGCCGAAGAGCCAGAACTCGAAGCAGCTGCGTGCGATCGAATTCTCCTCAGGTCCTTTTTCTCGATCCCTTTTGATCGTTGGTTCCGTCCGAGAAGGATTTCATATGAATTCGAGCTGATTGTGTATTCACAACTTTTTTTTTATCATAATTTAGGGTCAAAGACTGGTATGGGCGTTCTTTCTTGGCCCGTTTGAGCGAGATAATGGTCGGATTTCGAGCGGGAGCACGGCGCGATTGCATGGGTGAAGGAGAATGCGGGAGCTGCGGAGTGGGGCGCGTCGTCGAGGCCGTGCTTCACCACCGCCGCAGCCAGTAGTGGATCCCCCGCAGAGGAAGCTGAGGGCTCGTGTTGCAAAGAAGCCGGTGCCAAGCACTGCTGCGGATAAGAGTCCACAGGCGAAAAAGAGACCGGGCGTTAAAGCGAAGGCAGTCAGGAGGCGGGTGAGGTCGGCAACGAACGGGAGGCTGGTTTTGTTGGGGTCGGGGGAGATTAAAAGGTCAGACCTGGTGATAGAGGCGGTGGTGGTTGGTGTGGAAGAAGGGGCAGAGAAGAAAGAGGGAGACCACCAGGGGAATCTAGGAAAGGAAAAACAAGCAGAGGAAAGAGGTAAAGGAATGATGGGGGATGATAGTGGTGGACTGAGCGCCAACAGGGTGGCGGGGCAAGAAGAAGAAGGAAATACTGCACCTTTCCCTGATAAGGTATATTTTCACTTCTGCTTGCCTTATTTTATCGTGTTATTTCTACACATTATTTTTGTTTTATCTGTCTTTTCTTGCTATTATGCATCCTACTATACTAACAGCTTTTAGACAAATTTAGTTGAACAGTATGCCCTTCTTCTTTATTGAGATACATGAAACCAAAACCTTTGCTGGTCATAGTTTAACTTTTAGTTTTAGATAATTTCTACTAACTTTTTTTTACACGTGATGAACATCTAAGCTGTCTTAAAATAACAAAGTTTTTCTTCTTTATGCTCCCATATAATTTAGCTTGCTATGCATTCAAAATAAAGAAACAAATACAAGGAAGTGGGTATATGACCTTATGTTGGTTCTTTCCTTTGTTTCATTTGATGTGGGATAGTGGCACTATAGTCCTTTATTCATCTTTCCCATCATGTAATTCCCACATTAATTGATGTTTTTTAAGTGAGTATATGATTAAAATATCTCAAGGTTTGAGGTAAGTTCATCCTTGGAATTAGTTAAATTACTTTCATAATGGTTAAGATATTCAATGTTCATTGCTCCTCTGCCTCTTTAAGTTTTAACTCAATTCAGTTATTTTTCTGACTTGGACAATTGACTTGTTAAATGATTCGACTTTGCCAATATAGCTTATTATAATTACTATAGTATGCTCAATATGGCTATTGTTGATGGATTAGTCAAACTTAAATTATCTTCTTTGAAATGATAAAAAATGTTATGTATTCAAATATATTGATGCAAATTTTTGTTTGTGGTTCGAGGTCACAATAGCCGGACTATAACGATTCATGAAAATGTTATAACAATCTACTGATCCACATCAATCATTTATTGTTCCCGGGTTATAACTGAACTAAGTCTAGCTCATTGGCTGAAGTTAGATCAGGTGGTGTAAGGTGAAATGTCAAGTTGGATTTTTACCAACATAGTAGCTTAAATACTTTCCAGTAGAATGTCAAAATTTCTCAAGAAAAATTACTCAAGTGATCAATTGTGATATTCACAAGAACTTTTCTTTTTTGAGAGAGAAAGAGAGAAATTCACAAGAAGTTGGTGTACATGGACGAATCCAGAACAAAATAGTTAGGGTCATTATATTAAAACTTATGAAATTATGTGATTTTGCAACAGTAATATTTGATCTTGAAGGGGATCAAGCCTTTAATTTTTAGAATCTATATACATGTTATGTTTCTAAAAGAATAAATAATAGTTTTTTTTAGCAGGGTAGTTGTGTAGTTCCATCACTGTTTTTCTTTTGTTTGAGATGGAGTTCCATCATTGTTTGAAGAAGAAAGACGGGTTAAAGGTATCCGCCACACCGGGTACGGTGAAACTCCCAGCCCTGCTCTAACCAATGGCTTAGCTATGAACCAATTGCTTGCATTTACTTGGTTGATGTATGTTTAAACCAATGAGTGTTGTTTAGAGCTCTTGCGATTTTTAATATTTATTTCTTTCTTACTCTAACCAGCTGAAAAACCTTCTCTCTTTTGTCCGTCTATAATCAGAAATTGCCTCAATAGCCTCAATATACCGTATCTAGACGTCATATTAGTTTTCAACGAAACATCTACTACTGATATAGTCTTCACATTCTGTTAAATGAATATCAACAAGTGCAAATTGACACATGATGTTATTCTGCTATTTTCTCTTGCCAATCACATATGTGCTTTTGCATTTGCTTTCTTTTCTAATGTGTAAATTTTCCTTTTTGTTTATCTTCTTGAACCCTTAAGTAACCAAATGTGAAATTTTAAGTTTGATGTGCTTTTGAATTCAGGTCCAGATTGGTGGATCTCCTGTATATAAGGTCGAGAGGAAGTTAGGAAAGGGTGGATTTGGTCAGGTCTTTGTTGGCCGCCGAATTTTTGGAGGCAGTGGTTCTGGCCCACTTGAGGTACATTTTTACATGGTGGATTGCATGGCACTTATCATTCATCGCCTTCGTTTATTCTGATTTGTGTCAATTCTCTAAGATTTGCTCTTTATCCTTAACTTGATTTCAATTTAAATAGGTGGCTATTAAATTTGAGCATAGGACCAGCAAAGGTTGTAACTATGGTCCTCCTTATGAGTGGCAAGTCTACAGGTGGGATTGTGTGTTCTTTCTCCCGTTTTTGATCTTTTCGTACCAGGCATTGTAGTAATTGTGTTCTCTTGTTTTGAACAGTGCTCTTGGTGGAACCTATGGAATTCCTAAGGTACATTATAAAGGCCGTCAAGGTGAATACTATGTAATGGTATGTTTTCTCTTCCTTTGTATATAATTTTATTTGGTGAAGTATGGAACATGAAAAAAAAATTAGGGTCACTTCCTCTAACACCCCCTCAACTATAATTTTTTTTCGCATCTAAAATTTACAAATTTTAGTTCCCGAAGTTATTCTGATTTTTCACTCAGGTCTTTCTGTCAAATGCCATCCAAAATTTTATGAAATTTATTTTTTAATAATTCTGAAATGTCATTGTACCCTTACTTCCTTGATACAATAAAAGTATTAAAAAATGAAGTAAGTGTACAAATAATATTTAATAATTAATTTTTAATGATTATGAAGTGTTTTGATCATGTTGTTTTTGTTTTATTTTTTTATTATAGTTTTTATATTAAGTAAGTTAAAAATGATATTTTATAATTATTAACAATTAAAGTACAAAACTTTTTATGAAAATATGATAGGAAGGGCTTGATTGACAAATCAGAATAAGTTTAGGGAATAGAATTTGTAACTTCATAATTCAGGATTAGATGCGGAAAAAAGTTATAGTTGAGAATGTGTTAGAAGACATAACCCGAAATATTATATACCTTCCTTCTAATGTCTCTTGATGTGACTGAAATTGATATATCCTTATGCTTGTATCCACAGGTTATGGACATGTTGGGTCCTAGTTTGTGGGATGCATGGAATTCATCAGGTCAAACGTGAGTATTTGCATACATAACTGCAGTAGCTATTTTATCGTTCAATTTAATTTTCTTTAACAATGTGCCCTGGGCGAAAACTGAAGTATCAATTGTTCAACTTAACTTTCATGTCTTCAAACAAAAATGTTACAAAAAGAAAGAGGTTTATAAATTTGTATTTGAAAACTGCTTTATTGTAAGTGCTTTAACTGGTTTTTTTGGAGGTAATTGTGACCACGATTTAGTATTAGGAATCCTGACCCTGATGAAACTTAGACATAACTTAAGTCATAAATTTCTGGCGACATAAAGCATCTTGACTAGATTTTTTTTGTACCAATTCCTCATCCCATTTTTGCCCATATGTTACTTTGTTTTTTTTTGAAAGAGCCATATGTTACTTTGTTTACCAGTCTGTAGGCCTTTTTTGTCATTTCTGTTAGTTCAGACTTTTAGGAACATGCCTAGGGATTGGAATTCTTTTTATCTAAGGTAAAGCCATATTTTATATCTTTTTAGTAGCATGATGTAGCCCATTTACCAATAATGCACGTTTCTGGAGAAAACCTCCTATTAATTGCATTTCCTGCCATTTAAATGCTAATAATTTGTAACTTGTTGCATAGTGCATTCAATTTAGCAAGCTCTATTTGCAGGTCCTATTTTCCATGCTACAAATTACTAACTAAATCAAATTTCTGATTCTCAGTTATAGTCTATATTTCTGGAACTCTAGATTTATAGTATTCTCAGTAACTTTTCCATATTCATGATTGGTTTTGTATTAAGTTTAGGAAATCATGTATTCTTGGATCTACAACTTGTGCCGTACTGTGAACTTGGTTTCTTATTCACATTTCATACATTGTTGGACTGTTGACATACTAGATGGGAATGAATGATATTTTGCAACTATTCTTCTTCTTTACGTGCCTGTGTAAAATATTTTCAGGATGTCGTCAGAGATGGTAGCCTGCATTGCTGTTGAATCCATATCTATCCTTGAGAAGATGCACTCAAAAGGGTAGGAATTAAATTACATGGATGTTTTTTCATGGCTAGAGATATATTATTGAACAGATTATTCAATTGTTAGTCTTAAAGATTCACTCTTAAACTCATTGTATTTGTCATCTATTACTAGATATGTCCATGGTGATGTCAAGCCTGAGAATTTTCTTCTTGGTCAGCCATCGACACCTCAGGAAAAAAAACTTTTTCTTGTTGACCTTGGATTAGGTAATTTTGCTGAATTGCAGAATGAGTGGGCATCCACAAAGTGGCACATTTTATATTAGTTATCTAATCTTTTAACATGTATTTGGTAGTGGGATATTATTTTGTTTTATTGTCTCTGGCTTTCACTCTTTAAGTGGTCATCTACTCATTATTTTCAGCCACAAAATGGAAAGATACTAGCAGTGGGAATCATGTTGAATATGACCAACGTCCAGATGTCTTCAGGTCCGCTGACTTTCCACTGTCAAAGTTGTGGAATAAATATTTTGGTCTAATTTTGTGTCCGTTATTCCTTCTGGTTGCTGAGCAGTTTATTTGTTGCAGAGGAACTGTTCGATATGCTAGTGTTCATGCACACTTGGGAAGAACTGCTAGTAGAAGAGATGATCTAGAGTCTTTGGCCTACACATTGATATTTCTTTACCGAGGAAGGTTACCATGGCAGGGTTACCAGGTAGTTGATTTTTAGAATATTTTCGATTTCTATTTCCATATCGAGGTGTTAACAACTATGATTTCATTATGTGAACATCCACTTTTGTTTCACAGGGTGATAATAAGTCATTTTTAGTGTGCAAGAAAAAGATGGCAACTTCCCCAGAGTTGCTCTGCTGCTTTTGTCCTCCACCATTTAAGCAATTTCTCGAGATTGTGGTGAATATGAAGTTCGATGAGGAGCCAAATTACTCGAAACTTATTTCTCTCTTTGATGGGTTAATTGGACCTAATCCAGCAATTAGACCTCTAAATATTGATGGTGCCCAGAAGGTAATTTGTAACACCATTTTTTTTCCTTTTTGTCCTGAATTTGGATTCATCTTTTTGGCATAAATCATTATCTAAAGTTCAAGCACTGTGAGATTATCTGTCAGGTTGGCCAGAAACGTGGCAGATTGACTAACGATGACGAAGATGAAGGTCAACAGAAGAAGAAGATTCGTTTAGGAGCGCCTGCCACTCAGTGGATTTCTGTGTACAATGCAAGGCCTCCAATGAAGCAAAGGTATGATATGTGCATGCGCATTGAAACATTAACATTTTACCGCATTATCTTTTGAGGTCTTCATTTCAGAATTCGGTTGTTTGAAATTCATTCTGTTCTGCATGGACATTAATATTAACACCTAATTCTTATCTAAATTTGATTTCATTGATTGCACTAAGATTGCTCTGTCACCAGAATTTTTCACTCACAAAAAAAAAATCATCAGACAATTTTGCTGGACTCATTGTTTCATATGAAGTAGAATGCTGAAATATTTGAGCTTCTTTTGGCTTCAGCATGGTTAATACTTGATTAAACTAGTAATTCCGAAAATAATTAATCGCTAAATCAGCTATTATGAAACAATTATCCATTTTCTTGGAATCTCTAAACATGTCTTATTGTTTCATAATTCTGTTCATTTCTGTTTAAGAATATCTCACCTAATTTATTATTATTACCACCATGTAAATAAATTCCATCCTAGGACTGAGTTTTTGTTTTCCTAATTGTTTAAAAATTGTTTGCTTTCTCTCTCAAAAAAAAAAATATTTGCTTTTCGTAATGACAAGCTTTTCTTCTGAATATACGCTGTGACATTTCTTGCTTTCTCTTTGTTGTAATGAATGTGCAAGTAATCCACCAGCCTCCATGCGTAGTAATCTGATATATGAATATTTGTTGTGGGCAGTGACTAGTTCCTAAATGAAGTTCCAAGGATAGTACTATAAGTGCAATTCAGTGTAACTGTATCATTGTCGAGGTGCTACTTAGAGAATATTGTACACCACATCAAATTTTTATTGAGCGAATGGGGGTTGGGTAGCTTTTATTGGTGTTATCTGCTCACACTTGAGCTTTTGGTTGCACCTTTTCGAAATTCACACTTGTACATTTCATAGTTCTATTTCAAGACAAACCAAATGGCTATCCAAACTAAATAGCCATGCTTTCCTTTCTGAAAAAACTGCAAGACAAATTTATGAAGTTTGTTTCTCAGAACTTTGCATTTATTGAAATTTAAACTTCATACGATGTAGATTATTAATTTGGTTTGCTTTTAGGTACCACTATAATGTATCTGATGCTCGCTTGGGACAACATGTGGATAGAGGAAATGAAGATGGTCTGCTTATAAGTTGTGTTGCATCTTGTTCCAATCTCTGGGCCCTTATTATGGATGCGGGAACTGGTTTTACTGCTCAAGTTTATGAATTGTCACCGTTCTTCCTGCATAAGGTATTATTTGTGGCTGTACATCAATCTTTATGAATATTTCAAAATTCGACTCTGTATCATCTTATAAAATTGGAAGCAGGAATGGATCATGGAACAATGGGAGAAGAACTACTACATTACCTCTATTGCAGGTGCAAGTAATGGAAGCTCTCTTGTAGTAATGTCCAAAGGTTTGTCTCTTATGTCATAAAATTAATCATTGCATTTCACTCTTCGGGATAAAAAGTAATACAACAATAACAGTGACTATTTTATCCTCGTATTTAGCACTAATGAGCATTGATTGTGAGATAAAACCCTTAAAACCATGTTCATCTCCCTCTAACGAAAACATGACAATCTGCATGGGGAGTATGAATGCTTTACTTGATCTGGTACTTAAATGATTTCCAGTCTCCTGAAGAAAAAAAGATGAATATATGTATCTACAACATCGACTCTATTCTTGGTGTTTGAAAAACTTTATCTTCAATTATACCATATAATATATTTAGCACAAGTTCTCTGACTTCATTACTTATGGTAGTTCATTTGATAGCACCTGTTTTGATGTACTTCTGTGGTAGTTCCATTTTCATTTGGGAAGTATGCATAAATGTTTAGGACAAATTTGTTAAAAATTAAGTTAAATCTTCAGTTTCTATATGTTCGAGTTCTTTTCCCTGGGGTTGGGTAGGCCCAAGGTTGTAGAGCTAGGCATAAGATTATAAGGTAAACTGGGAAGACTTTTTCAATGGGTCTCGATGCTAGATGGTATCTTGATTGATCTTTCTCTTCTGTTTACCTGAGAGATGACAACCCACCCCCACCCCCGTCATCATTCCAAGTTAGCCTCCAATAGATGGCTCCTCCCAGGAATCATTCTGACTTGAATAATGCATCAATTTCGATATAAGTTTTGTAATATAAATTTTTGATAATAAAAGATGGATGCTTACAAAAATGATAGACATCCTTTTCCATCTCAAAAAAATAAGACATCAATTTAATTGCTTTATATTCCTTCCCTGTAAGGTCAAGTGAGAATAGGTGCCAGCTTGGCATATTGATTTTGGCTATTCAACGTTGTACTTAATGTTCTTGCACTGAGAAAACAACACTTGCACATGTCCTATAATTTTTTTTTGTTTTCTCTAATGAATGAATGGATTTTGATGTTACACATCTGTTGGGTTTGAATTTTGTCCAAGTGGAGCAATGATTTATTTTACATATCATTTTTTGTGCATCTTATATGGTTATCCTAAAATCTTTACTCTAATAGAATCTCCTATTGAACTCCTTAGGCACCTCATACACGCAGCAATCATATAAAGTTAGTGAATCTTTCCCCTTTAAATGGATAAACAAGAAGTGGAAAGAAGGATTTCATGTTACATCAATGGCAACCTCTGGAAGCCGATGGGGAATTGTCATGTCTCGCAATGCTGGTTACAGTGATCAGGTTTGCACTACTTGTACACCTGGCAGATATCATTTAGCAAACAGGGTTTATTCGGTTAAGTTATTTTTCCATGTTTAATATGAATTTTTTTTTGTCACCCATGAAGAAATGAGACAAAATCAAACTAGTCACTGAGAAAGCCTTGCCCAAATGAAAATTCTCTGCAGGTTGTGGAACTAGATTTCCTCTATCCAAGTGAGGGCGTCCACAGGAGATGGGACAATGGATATCGTATCACATCGGTGGCTGCCACTTATGACCAGGCTGCTCTTATCCTTAGTGTTCCCAAGCGGAAACCTGGAGATGAGACACAGGAGACACTACGGACGTCAGCTTTCCCAAGTGCCCATGTTAAGGTAATCATTCCTCGTCTTCCATCCAGCATGTATTTGAACTTGATGCATAGTAAGCATGTTCTCTAAATTACCCCGCCCTAAGTCTCAGTTATTTCAACGAGTATTTCTTATTTCGTGTCGAATGTGTGATATTAGCATAATATGTGAGGTATAAATTTTGAGTTTGATTATTTAGTCCTCTTAAGCTAGTTGAATATCGTGCAACCTGATTAGTGATGTGCATTTAAATTTTGTTTCAACTATTTGTAATTTGCAGGACAAATGGGCCAAGAATCTCTATCTTGCATCTGTCTGCTACGGGCGCACTGTATCGTGATACTTGATATCTTCAATCTCTCCATTCTTCTAATGTTCAAATTGCTGCCCGACATTTAAGCCCTCACATTGCAGCCAGGATTATATTGTTTTCTACATGATGCCAATGCTTGATTTCATAAGGTGAGAAAAATTGCCGTTTTAGGTGTCTATTGTAAATGGGTTAGGGAAATTGAGTTATGTAGTATGACACCCCCATGATATAAAATGCTCCTACTTTATTGTACCATGTAACCTTAAGGTGATCCTACCGCGATACCGCCAAAAGTGAAATCCCACACGTTATCATTTTCAAAGAAGTACAAATTTGCTATAGTAGAAGTGGGTTATGTAGCCATCTTGGCAGTATATGCATCTTGTGGAGCCCAAAACTTTGATGATAGATCATTATTCGGCGCGTCCTATTTATATATTTTATATTGTTTTTTTTTGGCGAAATTTAAAGTTTGGTTGTGATGACAATTATGATGGCCGATAAAAGAAATTGACAATTAGGACATTTAGTCACTAGAGCAATACATTATTGGTTTCAAGATGGCTAAAGAAATTATCATGATACAATTGATTTAAAACATGGAAAATAACAAGGACATGTTATATTCAGCTTCACGAAGTACTATCATATGTCTACCGCCAAAGTATTAACATCCAAACTGAGTTCCCCATCTTGCAAAACACTTGCACATTTTAACTTAATGGATTTTTTTAAGGTGTGTTTTATGCTCTCAATTTTTTTCTTAAAGCAGTGACTGGATATTCATCAACTGACGGAATGTATTGAGATTTGGAGTATAGATTAAAATCAACGGGCAGTTTGGTGGGATTTTAAGACCTTCCTCTTGGTTATAAGTGATGCATCGCTTCAAGTTAGGAATTCAATAGCGGTTTGGAGATGTAGAGTATTAATGGTTAGGTTTCAATGGAGGTGCTACCTACTTAAATAGGTAGCACCGTACTATTTATTTTATCAATCGTAGGATGTTAGATATACGATAGATCTAACAATTTTTAACAAACTATTTAAGAAAGAAAAAATCTTATATTCATCATAGATCTAACATCTTATGGTGGATATGATAAGTAGTACGGTACTATTTAAGTAGGTAGCACCTTCATTTTTTCCTAATGATTAATTCTTCTTATGATAATGACAAATTCCAACTTAAAAACTCTTCACAAATATCAAGTCACTTATTAGGTGAACTATAATATCTGCCATAAAATAAAAATAGAAAAAAAAAGAAAAAAATGAAGTGAGGTAGCAACCATGTGTCACACTTTCATTTGATCCTATTCTCATTTTCACTCACTCTCTCACTCCGTCACTATATAAGTCCATGCATCAAAATTCTCGCTCTTTTCTCTTTCATTTGCTCATTCAAGTCACATAAGAAACTCAACACTAATTCAATCCGGGATTGCAACTCAAGTTCTCTCCAATTCAACTTCAAATCAATAAGAAGGAGATTAAAGATTAGAGCTAGAACAAGGAGTGGGGGCTGCTAGAACTTGAGGCATAAGAGGAGAAGAAGAACCAAGGAGAAAGAGAAGTAGAGTAACTAAAGTATGTAGAGAGATCTCCACATTGATCGAAAGACAATGTGGTTCATATGAATTGTTTTATGTGATGAAGGCATGTCTTATAATGTTCAAGTACGAAATTGTAAAATAGGACAACATGTACTAAGTGTTTATATGATGCCCTAATTCATGTTTAGCTATTGATATTATGGATCTCATGTGCTAGATGTAAATGATGTTATGATGGCCTTTAGATGATCAAATATATGAAGATGTTATTATATTGAATCCCAATTGAATGATGTATTGAACTGTATCGATATCTTAGAAAAATCCTAAGTTCATCGTTTACTATACATTTTACAAAATGACCACAACATTGTAGGATCTGGATGACACC
>LTAE01008649.1:1776-20133 GCA_001647135.1 Pontederia paniculata | reverse complement strand
TGCTAGAAATAATCACAGGGGACGAGAAGTGTAGATTAGAACTTAGGAGATTTAAAATCATGTAAAAGATTTAAAATAGCATGACAATGTATATAAATGATGCATAGTTTCGTGAAGAAGTATAGTCTTTGCATATGAAAACAAAGAGTAAATTCCCTATCATCAGAAACTTATCATAATTCTATTTTTCTCCCTTAAATTATAATTTATTTTCACTTTATTCCCAAACTTTAATATTATCCTCTTACGTCTTCTCAAATTTCCAAATACTTCTAGTTAACTCCGATTGCATAAATTTAAATATATTTACCTTCTATCCTTATTTAATTTAAGAAATTAAAAAGTTTCAAATGGTCAGTGAAGAAGATAAGGTGAAGAGCTATCCTATTTCTTTTTTAATTTTTTAGATTTTTTTAAAGTTAAAAGTTAAAATTAAATAAAGATAAAAAGGTAAATGCTTAATTAAGAATAAATAAATTTTAAGCATTTGAGATAAAGGGGAAGCGTTTGAAAAGTTGAAGGGAGGTAAATGGTTAATATCAAAGTTTAGAAGATAAAGTAAAAATAAACTATATTTGGGAGGAGGAGATTGAAACTAACTCTTACTCCTATCCTAATCTTGGAAGTTATACTAGTTAGAGTTGCTAAATACCGATCACCAAAAGCATGCATTTCCAATGCATTCATATCAGCATATGGGCTTCGACCTTCCTCAAAACATGACATTATTACGTTAGTAAAAGAACATGCCTTCCTTAAACTTAGATAATTCATGATCAAGAATGAAAAGACAATGTTAAGAATAATAAAATTGACAATTGCTCTGTTATAAATTCAACGGCCTCTTTTTGACCATCCCTCATACCCAAATGAAATGGCCTTTCTTATCTGTAATTATAGATTACAGAGAGCAGGAAGCAAGAACACAATTATTCCCTCTTTAGTATTCAATGCCTATAAGTGAACGTTGCTCTCGATCCCATCGACCTCATTAGCCACGCAATTAGTGCATGACACCGTATATAAAAGACCCACAAAATTGTCACTCTTTTAAGTCCCCAACAGCTCATAAAATTTAATTAATTTCTGTGACATAATGCGAAGGTCCTACCTAATTTGATATATATATGATTGCTACCACAAGATGTCTCTAGATCAGTAGATGATCCTTCTCAGCATTAGGACAAATTTTTCATCACATAATTAATATCTACCAGTACTACCTTCCAAACCATTCACTCCTTGCACCATTTGCTTGCCATCATCAGTTCATCATCGCTGCTTCCATCTCTCTTCTCTTCTTTCATCTCCTCTCCTCTCTTCTCCTCTTCTTCTAACTAAAGCTAAACATGTTGCCAAAGCAGTTTTCTTTCATTTGTGTCCTTCTCTTCCTACTCATATGTGGTCATCTTCTGCCGGTTTTCTCCGATTCACCGCCGGAGTGCGCTTATCCTTGCCTGCCACCACCGATGTTCGGCGCAAACTACCCTCCACCGCCGTCCACTTCTGCATGGGGCTATCCACCACCTCCACCGACACCATATTATGGTTACTATCAGCCGCCTCCATCAGGTTATCTACCGAACTATTCGCCACCGTACTATACTCAACCTGCACCGCCACCGCCGAACCCCATCCTGCCTTGGTTCCCTTTCTACTACAGGAATCCGCCACCACCTCAGTCTTCAGCAGCTTCAAGGAATATTATTTTCAGTGTTGCAGCCTCCATGGCTTTAATAGTACTACCAGGAATTCTTCTCTGTTGATGTTCAGCATATATACTGTATTTTGTTTTATATATCATTTGTTTCAGTTTTTCTTTCAAAATATATACATATATTAGTTTCATTTATGCGTTAGGAATTTGGTGAAAGTTTTTTTTTTTTAATTATTGGTTATGTATCATGGTGAAATGTCTTTTCATTCTTAGCTATTAGAGAGGTAGCCATAAAAATGTGAAAGGGAAAGCCACGCAAGTTTTTTGCCTGTTTATGAATCTTAGATATGAGCTTCCAAACGTAAAAAATGCCACCAAGCATTTTTAACAGAAAAAATACAACCAACTGTATGATAAATTAAAGTGTCCTTGGGTCATGCCGTGCGCACTGCGTTGCTTCTTTTGTTGACCTTTTCCTACCATAGTCGCATGCCATGCTTGGACTCTTTTGACTTGGCCTCGGAAGAATACAGTAGTAGATGCAAAGAAACACCATTGATACAGTCTGTATTCATTTCACCTTAGGTTTTGCATGTAGTGTCATCAATTATACCAAGGTTTAAGCTTTTGCATGATATAAACTATAGCAGAAGGCTTCAACTGATCAGAGTGCAGTTACCAACCCTGTCAGTCAATCAAAATGCAAGCATTGTAGTTATGATTGCTAGGGGCTGCAATATCAGATGGTCTTGAGACCTACCTCTTTGTGGACCTGACTTTATCATTGTGATCACTGGCATCCAACATGAAATTATACCATTGTTTGGAATATATAGGACGAGGGATCGATCAAGAATCAAAATAACGCGTAGATTTTTAACATGGTAAAATCCTCTTGATCAATGTGAACAAGAGAGAAATATCCATGGACAAAAAAGATCACCACCAAAAAGTTTTCACTAAATCAACAAATTATCTCATGACAATGGGTCACTGTTTACTGGGTTTCCTTCAATCTGACTTGCAGGCAAGGTTATGGCTTCACATCACACCTAACTTTAGATTGAAGAAAATGTGGCTACTGACATTAAGTAGGCGAGCAAAGTAAGTAAAGACTAGTTATGACTCTCTGATATGAAGAGAGTTTTGATCACAAGTCTAAAAATATGTGACCGTCAATCACTTGTTGGTTATATATATAATCCTGAGCGCACTTAACTAATTGCATGCTTTATTTTTTAATTATTGTTGTGCCTTGAATTATTATACTCTGTACTTAAAATGAAAAAAAAATTGAGAGGAAAGTGCGGGGGGCGAAATCCTCGCGGTATGGACCCTTATAAATATGAGTTAGAATTTTATGATGTACGTTTAAGTTTGTCGTCTCAACCTTCTCCACCACTCAACTACTATCAAGTCTCTTAGACCTCAAACATATATGCCACATACAAGACATCAAATAGATGGATCTGTTCTGTGGTTGGCATTTCATTATCCTGCCATTGCAACCATATAATTAATACAACAATTGTCTATCTTTTTCTTCATTTCCATCTTCTTTTATAAGTGGCATCAGTACAAAGATTCTCACTAGTAATTATTTTCTGACTTGGTTCTGGCCTAAACCTAAAGCACAAAGGGTGCGTTTGGAGTCAGAACTAGTTTCATCAATTTCGCTGAGCGATGCGACGCATCGAATCCAAGACTAGAACCCTAAGTCATGTGACTCGAGGTTCTAGCAAGAATTGATTGGTTCCACGCTGCAAAATATTAATTATTGTTGTTGTAGTTTTTTTTACATGATGCTATTTTTCTTTTCTTTTTTTCTTATTCAAATTTTAATTTAACTAATAAGTTTTAATTTTATATACTTAATGATATAATTATGCATTTATTAATTATCCTATTATATCTTTGAAGTGGTATTTTTAATTATTTTTATAACTAAATTTTATTAATTTAAATTTATGTGAGATTAAAATAAGTTTCATAAATTATTTAATCATATTATTCATGAGAATAATATTATATTAGATAAATTTATTTTGTAGAAAATAATTTATTACCTTATATTAAATTTTGTATTACAAATTATTTATTAGTATAATAGTAACTATTTATATAAAATATTTTTATTTGAAAATATTATTGTTAAAATATTACTTTGTAAGATTAATTTTATATTGTTTATTAATTATTATTTTTAATAGTTTTAACTGACATATTTTATAAAACATATTTTATGAAAATATTAATTTTATATTACTTACTATAATTTTTAAATTCAAAAAAGTTTTATTTTTATTAAAATTATATTTTATATGCTCGATTTTCGTTTTTTATCCAAATACCTTTAAAATTTATTTATAATATATCACCACTAGAATTAATCTATCAAATTAAATTATTAATCAAAATCCGAACAACCCCCGTTCTACTTGATAAAACCCTATCAAAAGGAAAATAGATCAGTAAACACGATATACGTTTATTCGATGACATGGTACCTAACCTTACTCAAGGAAAAACATAAATTTATGATAACACAGATATGAATTCTTACAAACATATCACCAGTCACCTGTTACCATAATGGCCTGGACTGGCATTTTTCTTCTTTCTAGAAAGCTGCCTAAACTTTTGGATCCCAGAACTAAGAAAAAGATAGAGATGGTCGTCACTTGGACCGGACTTCTGAAGGACGGCAACTGAAGTGCTTCTCAGCAGGTGTGCATGCCAAAGCCCTCTGCTGAAGGTGCCTCAAACTTTGCTCCATGCTCACACGCACCATCTCGGAAAGCATCATTTTAGCCTTCTCGGTACGATCATCCCCATTGATGTGAGCCACGATGTCATTGACTATGTTTTCCAGTGTTTCACCCTGGAACTCTGACCTCTGGTTGGAAGGGTCTCTCAGCAAATGCAGCAAGGAACGAGCTTTGGATTGACACCTTGTAGTTCCTGCAACAGTCAGCTCAAGAAGTCCAGGAATTACACCCTCTTTAAGTATAACTTCCCTGTATCTGCATGGATCACTCTTGCACATGGTTAAGAGGGCACTGAGTGCAAGTTCTCTGCTTGTGAGAGATCCCTCCTCAAGTACTTCAACGACTGTTAGCACTCCGTCTTCCACTGAAGTCAAAGCTATCCTCCCTTCATCAAATTGTAGTTGTAATTCTAAAAGGGCAATGCACTTGTCTGCTGTCTTGGATGATTTCTTGCAGCTTCTGAGTAAGCTAATGAGAGGCTCAATTGGTTGAGCAGAAAGAATTGCCTTCATGTTATTTGGAAGTGCGGAAAGATTGTGTAGGGCCACGACGACATCAATCTTGGCTTGTAGGGTTCCATCTCTAAGTATGTTGACAAGGAGAGGGATGACACCGGCAGTGGCTATGGTTGGCCTGTTTCTGGAAGAAGCAGTGAGAGTGAGAAGAGCTGCAGTGGCATACTCCTGTAAATTCAAGTTGGTTGATCGTAAGTAGCCAATTAATGGTTCCAGACCACCAGCATCCATGATTGCAATCTTGTTTCTGCACTTGAAACAACAGCAGTCCATTCAGTATTATATTTTTATTCTTAGCATCATGTAAAAGTGCAAAATCTATGGAAAACATAATATTAACTACTTTTGCAAAAGTGATAAAAATACAAATTAATATCAATTTGAACAAGATTATCAAGATCGAAATCCTACCTAAGATCGAGAGGGGGAGATAAGATCGAAGATCGTTAGATTAGATCGAGGATAGTAAGATCATACCTATAAATAAAAAATATTTTTAACATATATATGTATTAAGATATACATATATTTCAATTATTTGTTAAATATTTCTTAATATTTTTTTACATTTGTTAATATTTTTGTCACTTTAAAAATTTTATATGCGTAAAAATATAGTTCTACAACTATATTGTAATATATTATTGCTATAATTTATATTTTGTAAATATATATATATGTCCATTAAACATATCCAATCATTTTTTAGTATTTTTTAAATAAATTCAACTTATTCTTTCACTTTTTTTATGCTTTAAAAATATTTTTTTTAAAACACAATGTAATATATTATCATTATAGCATCTATTTCTTTGATAGAAAGTATGAATAAAAAAGAAAAAAAATTAAACACACATGGTAGTATTGATAGGATCATACAGATCTTACCGATCCAACAAATTTGATCCTTTTATTAAGGTCAAGACCGTCGACCTATGGTAGGATCATATGATCGTGCGATCTTACAGTTAACATCGTGATCTTGACAACTATGATTTGAATCAAGTTGGCATTCTGAGCGAAGAAGCAAAACAAAGATTGAAAATATAACACATGAAACGAAGTGAGTTGCTTGGCAATCGATATGAGGGAGAGATTCTGATCCAAGGAGAGATCAAATATCATTGATACACAGATGGATATTTGCAAGTTCAATTAAATAAAATTCAAGTGGCAAAACAGTAACAAATTACTATTTACTATTAGTTCAATGGTTAAAGAAGCTTCTTACATGTATCTCTCTTCCAGTTTCACTAATAAAGAAGCTTAAAGAAAATATGTTAATTGTAATCTGTGAACTTGAAGGGAAACAAAGGAACAAGAACACCTAAACACATCTCTAACTCACCCTTGACTAGACATAATCTACAATTCTCACCCAAGCTTGTCAATCCCTAGAGTTTGGGTAGAATCATCTTTTTTGGTTCATAGAATCAATATCGTAAAATTCAAGAGTTCATGTACTGAATAAATATAATTTTAAAATAAGCAATATACTATCATCATCAAATAAGTATTTTTATTAAGCGTTCAAAATTATATAAACATCCCTATTTCAACTCATTAAATATTTTTATTGAGCATCCAAAATTGTATAAACATACCTATTTCAACTCATTGAATAGTCTTTTATGAATTTCATTCTTAAACACTAAGCTATAATTAATTTTTTTGAATAATTTTTATATTATAAAAAATGAGAAGTCATATAGACTCGTGTAGATCATATAGAATCATATGAATCTCATTACTAGAATCTTAGAGTTTTTATCTATATAAGATTCTATTCTGATTTGATTTGTTTTGCTTATATAATCTCTTATAGATAAAAGTTGACTCGAGAGTTTAACAAGTTTCCAACATTCCATTGTAGCTCGAAGTGTTCAGTTTAATTTCACTATCAGTTGGCTAAAATCATTGTAACATAAAATGCAACACTGTCATATTTTTTATTTTATTTTGTTTCTTTCATCAAAGGATGGAGAAACTTTTCTTCCCTGTTACAAGGAAGGTATATGTACCTAGTATATGGAAAACTATCTTATTCACTAGCATGGAACCTACAATCAAGTTATTCAAAGAAGAATGTGTCATTGAATAACAGTTCTTTTCTAGGACATGGAGGTAATTAGCCCTTCAACATTCATGTATAATCATTGATCAATGTCACTTTCTTCCTCATATATTAATCTCCCTCAACTGAACCAGTAAGTAGGGAAAAGCTTAATTTTTGAAAGTGACAGGGAGATACTGATGCAGAACCTTCATTCTTGTATTATCTTAAATTATAAAGACCACCCAATTCATAAAATTTAATAATACAGTATCTAAATATTAATTCTTTAATAATTTTCCCTGCTAGAAAAATTTGTAGGTAAAACTACTTCCAACTTCCATACAGTTAGAATCACGAAAAGAGGAAACAAAAAAAATAATTATAATCCTTAAACATACAAAAGGGTACCGAACAAACAAAGTATAATAAATAACAAAGTTCAGCTAAATCTTTCTTTATTATTTAAAGTAATCAAACATAAAAAAGGATTAATAATTCACATGAGTTGTAGCAGTATTCAATAAATATTCCTCGGTGAGACTTATAAAAATCGAACCTTTCGTCCTTGACGGCGAGGTTGAGGAGCGCGAGCATGGCGGCCTCGCCGGTCTCCTCGCTGCCGCTCCTGAGCATCCAAACGAGAGTTCCGATGGCACCGGAGATCATCCTCCGGTGCCTGGACGAGGTCTTCGTCAGTCTTCTGATCTCCCTTGCCGCCTCCCTCTGGCAGTCCTCATCCCTCGACCGCAGCCCCTCCATGATCCCCGCCACCACCTCCTGCTCCGAATTCTCATCCGCCTTATCTCCTGAGCTGCGACTCTCCGGTGAATCCATCTCTCTCTCTCTGGCTCGCTCAACTCGCCGCTGGATTGATCCAAAAGTAAAAGTTTGGTGTTGGGGAACAGGGGAAAGCAGGGGATTCGAAGGCAGGCGGCACTTTAAACCAAGCGTGAAGGCCGACGTTACACGCCGTCATGACGGCGTCGACGCAAGCGGACGAAACGAGGCGCGTGCAAACGTCTCGTGTCGACCGTCGTTATAAAAACACCGTCAGATTTTTTTCTTTTTTTTTTTTGTCGGAGAGCGAGTAAATGCGCGCTCCTGACCGTTGGATGGAGACTGAACGGACAACGACTGATGGGTGTGATCGATCCGGTTCTGATTGGAGGGGTTCGGCGGGTGTTTAATCGGACGGTTGGGAAAGGATCGCGCGAGCATGAGGTGATGAGTGGATGATGGATTGTTTTCATCGTTTAGTGAAGTAACAACAAATTAGTAAGTTTCATAATTAGATTGGACGGTAGTAATCAAATGTAAAAATTGTGGAAATTGGTTCTTTTTTTATGTATATAAAAATTTGAGTTATATGAATGTGTAATTATTTGTGTAAATTTATATCAACACGAACCTATTTTTTTAAAATCAAAAGTATTCATATTTTTTTAGTTTTATAAAAATAAATACGTATAATTTTCCTCTAAAAAAGATGGTTGAACTATAGTAGATATAACAGTCCATTCACATGCTTCTGAGAGACCAAATACTTCGCATTTTTTCAGAAGAAATAGATTAATTCTGACCGTCCAATATGTTTCAGTGATTAATATTGAACTTGTTCAGGTGGGGTGTACCTGTCTTAGAAAATAATTTTCAATATGTTTCTCATTAAAGGAGTTGAAAAAACATTTTTAACGGTCAGTTTTTCGGCTGATTATTCTGGCCCCAAATTTTATATAATAATAAATTAATAACTTAATACCGTTTGAATAGTCAAATATAAAATTACAATACTAGAAAATGTTTAATATAAATACATCAAATACTATAAATAATTTAAATTTTAATATTTTTAATCATACAAAATTGTAACGGTCTCAAAATCACATCTCACCACTTGACAAAATATGTTTTCGAAGACTCTACGGATTTACATCTTTGACTTTATCTTGATCAACAGACTTACCCAGATCATTTAGAAGCAATAATTTAAACTAAAATATTCTTCGAAAATAAAGAAGACTAAAAAATTTATTACATCAGTTTCAATAAAAAAACTAACCAAATACTAATAAATCAGACATCATTCTTCTCTCTATTACATGATCAATAAGACTCAATTAGGATCCTATTTCATGTGTAAAGTAGATCATCAAGATCACAATCATCATCACCGTTATTGACTCCTACTAAATATTTAGATCACCTATATAATTAAATTTGCAGGGGGAACACATGAGTTGTGACGCCTAGTGTATAAAAATCATAAATAAAATTTTCAATATGTAAAAAATATAATTTAATAATTAGCAATTTAGGAGGAATCAATAGAAAAAAATTCATTACCTCAATTATCTTAATTTCCACGTTGATCTATAGCATTACTTTTCAATATTTTTATAAATTGATAATAAGAATATCAATTGTATTTCATCATGTGATGTCATATCTTTCTCATTCAATATATTCAATTCATCCTTTTTATCATTCTTTTTATCTTTCCTTAAGTGAAGGCAATCATTCTTCTTTCCTAAAAGGAGCTCAAGTATTAAGGAAATCATTCTTTGAAATCATTTTCCTAATAGGAGCTCAAGTATTAAGGAAATCAGAAATCATGTGATGACATATCTTTCTCATTCAATATATTCAAGTCACTTTTTTTATCATTCTATTTATCTTACCTTAACTGAAGACAATCAATCTTTTTTCCTAATAGGAGCTCAAGTATTAAGAAAATAATAATATGAAACATCAAGACACAAAATCCATGATAAAAGCGTAACTCTACATATGGAATTTAGGGTCAAATTCTCGATCATCTGATGTGTTATGCTAATAGGAGCTCAAGTATTAAGGAAATCAAGTCCTACACCAAAAATTAGATGCAATAGCCGAATAATACCCCAACACTAAGCTAGAATCGGAAATAGAACAACCAAAAGTTAATTTTAAAGTGTGCTCCGATGATGATCAATGTTCACACTGTTAAGCTTTGGATTTTCTTATATTTCACAAGTTACAGGATTGAAGTTTATATAACATCATAATACAACCGACTGGATATCCTCCAGATGTATTATGTTAGATATGATGATAACAAAGTAACTATTGAATGTTGAAGGTAGTGCAATCTAGTTAGGAGGATCTGGTGAAGTTGTAACAAGAGGATCTCATGTGTTAACATGCCCCCGCAATTATGCCGGTCGAGTGCACAGGCGTAACTTGTCACGTGAAAAAGATAAGTGCGATCCTCCGAGGAATTTACTCATGATATCAGCAACGTTGGCTTTAGAGGATATGAAGTCAACATGCAGACATCGATTTGCCACCTCATTACGGACAAAATGATAGTCTACCTCAACATGTTTTGTGCGAGCATGGAAAATAGGATTCACAATCAGATTCGTCGCACCAAGATTGTCACACTAGAGGACGGGTGGTGACTAAGTGACAACATGAAGTTCACGCAACAAAGAACGAAGCCAGATAAGTTTCGAGGTAGTGTCTACTAAAGCCTTGTATTATGATTCGGTGGAGGATGTGGAGACCGTCTTTTTCTTACGAGCAGACTAGGAGATCAAGTTGTAGTCGAAGTAGATGGTGAAGCCCCCAATGGACTTCCTGTCATGCATAGAACCCACCCAGTTAGCATCAGAGAATGCATGAATGATAGATGAAGTCAGCAAGTTAAAGAAAAGTCCCAAATGTGCTATGCGTTTAAGTAGCGCAATATCCGTTTAAAAAGTTGCCAGTGGTGATCTAACAGTGTTTGTAAGAATTGGCAGACGTGGTTGACAGCGAAGGCAATATCTGGTCGGGTTACAATTATATATTGAAGAGAGCCAACAACGTGACGGTATAGGGAAGCATCGGTGCACAGACTAGTGGACAAGGACTGGTCGGCAATACTCGAAGGAAGAGGAGACTGAACTGCCTTTGAATGTGACATATTAGCACGATGGAGTAAGTCCTTTATGTATTTTTATTGGGAGAGCACAATGTCGTCAGGTCGAGGGAGTACTTCAATGCCTAGAAAGTATGATAAGGAGCCAATGTCGCGAACAACAAAGATATCCTTTAAGCACTTGACGAGAGCTTCCAGCAAGTTTGTGTTGGTTCCTGTTAACAATAGATCATCAACATAAACTAGTACATATATCATGTCAGTATCTTTTTTGTACACAAATAAAGATGTGTCAGCTTGAGAAGAGATAAAGCCAAATTGAGTGAATACACTATGTAATTTATGAAACCATGCACGAGGTGCCTGTTTGAGGTCATATAAGGACTTTAGAAGCCTACAGACATGGTTGGGTTGATCTGCATCGATGAATCCTGGGGGTTGCTCCATGTAAACCACATCTTGAAGCTCGCCATGTAGGAAGGCATTGTTGATGTCAAGTTGGTGAAGGTTCCAACGATGAGTCATTGCAATGGACAGGACTATGCGGATGGTGGTCGGCTTGATTACAAGACTAAATGTATCAAAGTAGTCAATGTCGGGTTGTTGGTGGAACCCCTTGGCGACCAGGCGGGCCTTATGACGATCAAGGGTTCCATCCGGGTGATATTTATTTTTAAATAACCACTTGTATCTGATAACCGACATGAAGCTATCTCTAGGAACTAGTTTCCTTGTGCCATTTGATAGGAGAGACGAGATTTCAGAAGCCATTGCAGCATGCCAGTGTGGATGCTTGTCGGCAGTGGTAAAGGATGTGGGGGAGCGGTGTAGTAGCGACATTCTTAATGAAATGGACATTGGTGGGGTTTTAGGCCAGCAAGAGAATGATAGTTGATGGTAGGCTTCGGTCGGAGGATCATGTGATGAGTCGGTGCTGCAGATGGACTCCTGTTGGTGCAGCAGTTGAGGTGGAAGTGGGAGGTGAGTGGGATGCCGACGGTGAAGAACTGTTGGTGGAATGGTGGTTGTCGTTTTGTGGTTCCTGATGTCCATGAGGTCGGTATGGAAAGCCACGGATGAGAGGATGGAGATCCAGGGAAGGAAGGCGGTGGTATATTTGTAAATGGAAAATAGGTTTCATTGAAGGTAACATGTCGAGCATAATATATGCGGCGAGTAGTGATGTCGATACATCGATACCCATGAAAGTTAAAGGGGTATCCCTGGAAGACACAGTGACTTGAGCGAAATGAAAACTTGTGTGGTTGATATGGGCATGATAATGGGAAGGCAGAGCAGCCGAAGACACAGAGAAAACTATAGTTAGTTTGCTGACGATGAAGCATCCAAAATGATGTAGTACCGGAGATGACATTGGAGGGTAAGCGATTAATCAAGAAAACTGCAGTTTCACTAGCATAGTGCAAAAATTTCATCGGGATATTACCATGAGCCAAGAGTGTGAGTGTCATGTCGACTACGTGGCGGATTTTGCACTCAATAGAACCGTTCTATTGGTGGGTGTGAGGGCAGGAGAGACGATGATGAATTTCAGTTCAATCAAAATGTGATCGGAGGGATTGGAACTCTCCACCACCATCTGACTGAAAAGATTTAATTTTGTAGGGAAATTGACGCTCAACAAATCGCTGAAAATTCAAAATACAAGGAGTAACATTAGACTTATGTTTTAGAGGAAAAATCCACGAAGACTTAGAAAAATCATCCATTAACAATAGGAAATACAAGTGACCATCACTAGAGCGTGTGGGAGATGGCCCCCATACATCCACATGTTCTAAATCAAAAGGAAAACTACTATGATTATTGGTTGGAGGAAGCGACAAGCAAGATGGCTTCCCAAGCTTGCAAGCCACACATGTAGATGGTGATGCCACCACTTAGGTTATTCTACTAGTGAATCTATTGACGCGAGCATTGGTGGGGGTGACCAAGTCGAGAATGCCATGATGAGGACGAGTTGCAGTTGAAGGTGAGAGGCAGAGGGGTTGAGGGGAGCCGTCTGGAGGGATCTTGGAGGGGTGACAGTGATAAGCAGTAGAGACCATTGTCAAACGGACCTTGGAGGAGGAGTTGATGTGTATGAGCATCCTTAACAAGAAAATTGTTAGCGTGAAATTCGAAGTAGCATTTATCATCAAAAGCAAACTGAGGAACATATAAAAGAGACTGAGTGACATGTGGAACATGTAAAATGCGACGAAGTGTGAGGGGACATGTGGGAGAATGAATGAGAGATGAACCAAGGTTTGTTATTGGTAATGGCATACCGTTGGCTATTTGAAGTGTCTCGGCTCCCTGGTATGGCTCAGGTTGTTGGAGTTCTTGCATGTTAGTTGTCACATGATGAGTTGCGCCTAAGTCTAGTATCCATTCATTTGAACCACCAATTGTAGGTAGCGGTGGAGGAGGGAGCGTGGGATCACCATTATTATATGCCAGCACTGGAGAGGCGTGCGGTGATGCAAATTGAGAGGGAGGTGCACGCATATGCCAAGGTGTATGGACTGGCGAGTGACGATAGGTGCATTTGTAGGGGCTGTGACCGAAGTATCCACATATAGGACAAGCATCCCGATGAGGAGCAGGCTGGCGGTTGCATCCACGACCTCGACCGCGTCCACAATTGTTATAATAATGGGACTGCATGGGATGAGCCATATTGGCAGATGGTGAGACATCTGCCATGTTTACAGGGTGCGAGAATGGGTTCTCGGTGACGGTAAGTACTTAGGTCAATCGGATTTAATGGCTGAGGAGCAGACTATGAAGTTTTGCAAAAAGAACTGGTGTGGGGCGAGTCAAAAGGGAGGCAACAATGTCGCTGAAGTTAGGGCCAAGGTTGTTAAATATAATCGCATTGAATGTTGTTATGGAGAGTGGGTGACCAGCCGTTGCAAGTTCGTCTGCGATGAATTTGGTGCTTCGTAAGACGACATCTCGAGATGTTGAGAGGCCGACAACATATGGAAGTAGTTCTTCAGAAAGAGAGGCGATCAACCAACTAAGAAGAATGTGGTCTCTATGTATCTAGTCTGACTAGGCTGGATTTGTTGCCAGAGGTGAGGTGGTAGAGGCTGACGGAAGCGTTGCAGGAGGACACACATATGTGCCATTAATAAAGCCTTCAAGTTCGAAGCTTCTCAGGAGGGACAGAATCTGAGTTTGCCAAAGGAGGTAATTGGTTGAGGAGAGCTTCAAGGTAAGGTTGTGGTGTACCTGAGAGAAGGAGGGCAAGCTGATGGACGACACAGGTTGATTTGAGGTGTCGTTCATCTGTGAGGAGGCTTCAGTGTTGCTAGCCGAAGAAGTCATGTTTAGGGATGGCTCTGATACCATGTTAAGCTTTGGATTTTCTTATATTTCACAAGTTACAAGATTGATGTTTATATAACATCATAATACAACCGATTGGGTATCCTCCAGATGTATTCTGTTAGATATGATGATAACAAAGTAACTATTGAATGTTGAAGCTGGTGCAATCTAGTTAGGAGGATCTGGTGAAGTTATAACAAGAGGATCTCATGTGTTAACACACACTGAGGTAGGAGAACCATCTCAGGGAAAATGCAAATGAAACACATTAAAAAAATCTCTCATGAATCACTAAGAAATCAATATGGAGGCATTAGGTGCTCACTAGGCATGGCAAAACTCCCCGAAATTCGGGGATCCCCGTGGGGATTCCCCGATCGGGGCCCCGACTTTAGAAAATTTTTTCCCCGCGGAGGCGGGGATGGGGGAATACTCCCCCCGCACCCCAACTCGGGGATCGGGGCGGAGAACATTGCCCCCGCCCCGCGGATCCCCGATCTCCTCACATATATATACTTATTAAATATTTTAAAATTAATTATACTAATATAATACTATTTAAGTAATATTTATAAGTATTTATTCATTAATAAAAATTATAATATTTAAATACATATATGTATAATATAATATTTTTATGAATATTATTTTTTTATAATTTTATTGCATATTTTCTTTTTTAAAAAAAATATTTTTTTTATTAAATTTCGGGGAATGGGGATCCCCGCGGAGGTTCGGAGATCCGCGGGGACGGGGGCGGGGAATTTAATTCTAGAGAGAGAGAGAGAGAGAGAGAGAGAGATTCACATAAGTTTGAGGGGGTTGTGGGTGTTAATTACTCCTACTTCTCTTTTTTCGTTTTAGTTTCCTTTATTTAATTCAAAATTTTAGTTTAAATCTTGAAACTAATAAAATCAAGAAATTACATTGTACCTTTCTTAAGACTCTAATTTGAACAATTTTCACGATCCAAAGGTTCAAATTTGATCTCTATTTTGTCGATATAACTCTTCGATACTCAAGTATTTTAGTTAATGAATATAGGTCAATCATTAAGCTTCTAACATAATAACATCCTAAAGTATGAATCCTCCTTAAACTTATAAGCTTAAGCATCCAAAGAATATTGATTTCCCGACTCCTAATTTATTAAACTTTTGGGATTCATTTTATAAGATCAGATTATCAATTCCTCGATTAAATTTTATGATCAATTAAATTCCATACCCAAATCGAGATCTTAATAATAATATATAATTAACTATAACTCAAACTAAATGTTACAGAGTGTAAATCTTCAATGCTAAATAGATTTGATATACTATCACTCTAAAATTTATAACTTAGTGCATTTGTATACATTTAAATGGATTTTAATTTCTCTTAAAACACGGATATCACATTTATATATGAAAAAACTTTGATTTTTGTCCTTTTATAATATATTATCAGAAAATCCTATAATAATAAAAAAATAATATATTTAGCATACTCTTATTTAAGAGGTAATTAATTCATAACTTCCTCTTTAAACACTCAATTAGTAAGTTCTTATGCCATATGTAATAATATCCATACATATATGTACTCTTTATGTATCATGTCACAATTAAATCCATAAGAATATTTGTGAATTTTACCATTAAGACAAGTTGATCATCATTCTGATCATAATTATTCACAATCACTCTTATCCATATCCTATATATAGAAATTAGACTTCAAGAAACACATTTCAATTATATAACCTACATCATATTTGGGTACGAAGATAATGTTCTACGAATAGACACAAGTAACAAGAAACATGTGAATCATCTATAAGAATAGGTAGTGTTGACTTATCGTAAATTATTTATAGTTTTATCGTAAATTATATATAGAAATTAGACTTCAAGAAACACATTTCAATTATATAACCTACATCATATTTGGGTACGAAGATAATGTTCTACGAATAGACACAAGTAACAAGAAACATGTGAATCATCTATAAGAATAGGTAGTGTTGACTTATCGTAAATTATTTAGAGGTTTTTGATAAGGATAAACTATTCATAAAACTCATATTCATTAAATTGACATTTGGAAATCATATGATCAAATTCTCATTCTATAATTCGATGATATGACAAAAATTGTGGCATCAATATCATTTTCCTACTCTATAACATTTGTATTATTTCAATTTTCTTGATAATATCACACCTATGGATAGTTACTTATTAGTATTTCTTTGATTCATAGTACTTTTCGATAACCTTATTAAGAATTAAGTTATTCCATTATTTGGGACAAAATAAAATAAAAGTGTATTGATATTTTAATCATAACTTCTTATGTATATCATTAATTGAGGTAATCTAGATTCAACGAAAACTATACATCAATAATTATCCTTCATAAGTATTTTACTATTTTCAGGCAAAATATAAGCTCAAATAATTGATAAAAATATCTATGTAAAATTCATTTAATTTCTTTTTCCATGACTTAACAAAATCAAGATCTCCCAAACATTTGAAAATCTTATATAATCTTCAAATGAATCCACTGATCACAAAAGTCAAGTTAATTTCTACTATTTCAAATAAGATTAATTACTAAGCCAAAACATTTGGTTGCACCCTACTATCATAAGATCTCGATCGTCAATCTCATTTCGTTTTGGTCAGACAACCTAAATCATTTGACTTAAAGTTTAGGTTAAGTGTTTGATTTTTTTTTCTTGAACCAGGTCTACCAATAGAAGGAAAAAAGAATGATGAGTCTCCTAATGAAAAATTAGGGTTCATCTGATTCTTCTCCTCTAAAGAGAAGGAAAAAAAAATTAAAGGATCTATATGTGAAGAATAGTTTTATGAAAAAAATTTTAATTCCACATCGTTGTACTTTAAACCTAAAATTCAAACAAGATGAACTAAGTCCCACAAAAGAACAATGGTGAAGAAGAAACCAATAAAGATGATTTATACATTTTTAAGTTTCCAACATGTCCGATTGGGAGAACACATAAATTTATGCTAACGATGATGGTTAATTGATTACAGAAAGTTATGTCATCATCAACACTTTGAAAGTGGAGACTTATCTAAAGTAATAATCTTTATAATGATTAATTTATATAAGGTTATAAATATCACACTTCTTAAATTTCATTTTTGTTTGTATGGGGAATTGAAAGATTTCCGAAGACAACTGAATTGTAATATGAAAGATGATTAATTTTTGTAAATTCAAGATGAACAATTCTTGAGTTGGATTATAAGCAAGTGCATGTCGAACAAATGATAAATAAAGATATAAGAAATTTGAGTTATGAACAAAAAAATGTCAACTATGATGGTATCATCACTAATTGATATAATTTTACATTGAAGAATATGGAAGAAACAAATCTATGATGAATAATGACATTTGTGTTCGAGGTTGTTTATATGACGAAAATGAGTTAGATTATTGTAGTGTCATCGAGCAAATTTTAAAGATATCATACCTTGGAGACATGAATGTTTTTATATTGTATTGTCGTTGGTTTGATCAACAAAATGGTGTTAAAGTTGATGATATTTATGGATTGGGTCGATGTGAAACGTAAATGAAGACTTAATTCCAATAAATCATTCGTTCTAGCTAAGCAAGCATATTAAGTTTACTATGTGAAATATCCTTCAGCAAAAAGGAGTGTTAACGAATGCTAATCAACATGCAAAGTAAAGAACAAATTGTTCGTTGAGGAAAAGATGAACATTGAAGGTACTATATTTGATGGAATGCCATATGTCGATTATTATCAAGTTGATCAAACCACGAAAATAATAAATTTAGCCTACGATTATGTAATAACAACATTACAACAACAACAACAACAACAAAGCCTTATCCCACTAGGTGGGGTCGGCTACATGGATCATACGACGCCATTGCGCTCTATCAGTAACCAAATTTTTTGGTATATTATTCGTTAATAGATCTCGTTCTATTAGCTCGTCAAGTGTTCGCTTTGGTCTCCCTCTCCCTCTTTTAATCGGACTCCAGATTGTTTGCTCTACCCTCCTTACTGGCGCATCTAATGGCCTTCTCTGGACATGACCAAACCACCTCAAACGATTTTCTACCAG
>LTAE01008648.1:0-20134 GCA_001647135.1 Pontederia paniculata | reverse complement strand
TCCGTTCCTTTAGCTCAGGTCGACCGCTGTACTGAACTTGTCTATGTCCTGTTACAGAAATCATCTCAAACAAGTTCATTAGTACAGACTGAGTTCACTTACAAATTTGTGATCATTCAAACAATCTTGGGATTCTAGATTCAACACCTTTTTATTTATTCAAGTAGCATTCTGCCAAATTATCGTATAAGACTTTGACCACTTGTACCAACAACAATTTACTTATTAATATGAAAAACATATCGTATTATATTTTTCTAAAAAAATCCAGTTGCATTTAGATACGGATTGTGCAAGCTTAACTATTGGCCTATACGGGCTGCATTGTACAGCATTTTTTTATTAAAGAAAAAAAGACAGTGAAAACATGCTAGTTCATTCTGCTATAGTTACCTCCATGATGTCCTCTGGCAACAAAAAGACAGAACATCCTAGCTTTCTTGCAACACTGATGATATATGTAGCGTTCAATTTCTTCTGCTCATCTACATCCAAGAAAAAAGAAGAGGTAAAGGTTGACTTTTATCCATCTAAGAAGTGAGAATATATCATAAACCAGAAAGGATGCAACAGCCATTATGCAGTTCATTTTCTTTTGTGCTCCTCTTGGTCATACCGCACATATCATTTTGGTCACAACATGAAGCATAGAAGGATGTTTGACTTGTTGATTGCAAAAAAATATCTGTTAGAATCAACAATGATTAGGAAAAGAGCATACCATCTTCACCCTTTGTAACAAGCTTCCAATTTACAACGCTGGGTTTCACACAACTCAGAATTTCAAGGAAAAATCTTCCATTTGATAAGTTTTTATCCTGATATAAAAAGAATAGTAGAATATAAGAACTTCAGATATGTCTGAATATCTAACTTGATGGAGAAAGAGTTCAAAGTACCTTGAAGCTTTCCATTTGAGAAGTTCGCCCAGATGCCTTAACTTTACTATTGGCCCAGATTAGTATATCAGCATCTGTTATCTCTTTTCCTTGAGTGTGACATCTCAAGTTCTTCAGAAGTTGTAGAATGTTGTATCTCATTAGTTGCCAAAGAAAGGCTGATGCACATTATTATTAGCATTTAGTAATTTGACAAAGACTTCACTTTGCCATTTCTCAAGTGCATGAGCACTGACAATAAGCTTTGTGAGAAAACTAATCAGAATTATCCCAGTTTTATTAAAAAGAAAACTGTAGCTAATAGTACAATTGAAAATCAAGAAAGAGGTTATTTTGTGGTCCTTGACTCTTCACCAATGAGACCTTGAAAAACACTTCCCAAATAACTAATGACCAAATTTTCAAAAGAAAATCTACACAGAAAAAATGAACACAGAGAGGTCCTGCAAGGTTGTAACTGATGTGCAGATAGGTAATTATCAGAATGGCGATTGATCAAGCTATTGGAAAGGGTTCCTAGTACTTTCAAGAGAGATAAGTGACTGATAAAACGAAGATCAATTAAACAAGTGCAATTTTGATTTTTTGAAGATGCAATTAAAAAATAAAACAGAACAATTTCTGTAGACATGCATGGAGTGAGTGATATGATGTTCAGGTTACCATATACCAAGAAATAATTACAGATAAATACAATACGACCTATAAAATGATGGGATTAAAGAGTGTGTAGCACACTTTCTAGTGTAGTGCATGTAGCGCACAGTAGATAAGGATACCTACCGGTCAAGAAAATATGAATATTGTTGACATCAATAAAGGTAAGGATATCTATTATATAAGTGCGCTACACATTCCTTTTTCTCAAAAAAAAAACAAGAATTATTGCCAATGAGGACAAAGGAAAATGGGAGATCGTCCCACAAAATTCAAGGACAGTTTAACTCACCAAGAATAAGTTTCTTATTTCCTTGTACGATGTCATTGCCAGCAAGATTTACCAGTGAAAAATTTAGCTGCCCTCCGATCTTTATAACCTGGTTGCAATTTTCCACTTTTCTAAATGGCATCTTAATTGGAGGCTTAGACGCCAACTTCCAGTTAACTGATCCAGGAGAAACTTTGTCAAGTACCTCCAGTAGAACCCACCTGTAATTTTTCATCGAATCTCATTTGAGATACTTGGAAAATGAGGCAAGTCACTATTTCAGAAGTTTCTTACCCATTCCTAACATCCTCAAACAAATTATTAACATATGTCGCAATTCCAAGATTATTGATCCATAACCGAAATGCTCTCTCTTCTCTGGATACTTGGACATCATCAGGCATTTCTGATAAGGGTAGAATCTGATTATTGTCAGTGGATAGACCGTTCCTGCATGGTAAGCTTAGTAAGTACTAAAAGCTACAATATGTCCCTAAAAATATATATAATTTAACATTGTTTAATAGGAATTATAATTTAGTATGGAACTGCCACCTTCAGAAAAACCAGTTTCAGGTCCTCATAATCTGGGTTATGTAAAAACGATGGTTGGTCCAAAGTGACTAGTATTAACAAAACTGTCTTCAAATAGTCATATGATGAACCAAAGTTGACTTTAATGTTTTAATTCATAACTATGTCATTCACATCCTTAAACTTCAGTAGCTCCATAGAGAAGCCACCTCTGTTGAATGTTTTGTTGACAGAAACTGAACTTCAGTTGCATACAGATTAATAGGATAGACAATCTGTAGAAGAACAGTAAACAGAAACCATTTTGTTCTGGCTCCCTTCCTTATTAAGACCTTGACCAGACTTCTATGGCAACATCTTTTAGAAATTTTGGAAGACCGCTCAGTGTTACAAGTCTACAAAAATGCATAAAAACTTATTTTCTGTTATTCACTTATGCAACCCAACCAGGATTCTATACCCTTAATGTAGAAATGAGCTACAACCACGAGTTTCTGAAATAACATTTAGGAAAGATTATTCAAGAGAACATGCAAAACCTTTGAGATTCAAGTATTAAGTTGGAAGGTAAATTGGGGTCATGAGGATAAGTTGGTGGTTTACAGAAAAGACACAAAATAGTATATTTATTTCAACGGTAGTAGCATAAAGTGTAGGAACTTAATAAGTCACAGAGATTCACCTTTTAACTTTAAAATTGAAAATGTGGAAAATCAAGAGATGAAACAAGCATTAGAATGTAGTACTATAAGATTGACAAGTTTTCCTTCATCTCAGAAGGCATATGCATAGTGTGTCAGAAATTAATTGCAAATTTCTAACCTGTGCTGGAATATCTGAGCAACAAATGCGAGGTTCAGGTTTGTGGAACCTTCAACAATATCTTTTGGACTTAGATACCGCTTGCAATCAAGTTTCTCGGCTTGCTCAAGTACTTTTTTCGCTCTTTCAGCAGGATCCTTGGTTTCCAATACTTCTGGGTTAGCATGTTCAGGAGCAAGAGCATTTAAAAGGTAAGCATAAGCCTCACCATCCTGTACATAAATAGGTTCATCAGCAAGCATAAACATAATTAATGTGTAGACATCAAACAGAAAAGTATTTTCATATAAACGAAAAAAATGAGAAGGTATAGAGAACAGTTATCAATGTATTAAAATTGCAAGGGTCGTAATCGTGAAATGAAAATTTGGCCAAAGCACATTTGTTTCAGTAGGGCATATTGTCAAATAAAAATTTAAATTACGAAGGAGAACTTCACTGAAACCCCCATTTTGAAAAAGTGTTAATCCAGGTTGAAGAGTTTCAGTTTTTATGGAAGTTTTCTTACATATGCAGATCCATATCAAACCAAAAATAGCAGCATTCTGCATGATGCATGCAGGCATGATATGATGCTACAATAGTGAAACTATAAACCTTGGTTGTAATACGACTAAGAAATAAGTTATTCCTACTGAATGAAATAAATCGAGAGAAGACAACAACATATCGAAGGAAAAATAATTTCATTGAGAAATAGAAATAGGTAGTTAAACCAAAGAAGAAATGGAAAAGTTCTGACTGAAGTGGCACTGAATGATATGACATTAAAACATCGAAAAATTCATGTGAACTATATCTAAGTTATCATATGTGCATCTTGAAGGCATGAAAATATATGCTTTGAAATTATCAGGAATAGAAGAGTTTTTGGTCTATACATCTATCTATATGATAAAACTTCAGACTAGTAACTTATGGAAATACTAAGTTGATGATCAATACTCAATTCGAGTGGAGGAGAACAACATAAAATCTAAACCGTTTCATCTTTTCTCTGATGACTTTTAGATCAATATATCAAGATCACAATGTTACAACAGAAAAATCAAAGTCAAACATTAAGGTTCATTTGATAAACATCAATTTATACCTTCACATCAGAAGAAAAATTTGTTACTGTCTTCTTGTAACCTGCTTTCTTCAAATGAAAATTCATCCATTTAAGTAGCATCTTTTCTGGGGCCAAGCTCATGAGCTCCTCCACATCCTGAAAAGATACAAACAACAACAAAAAGAAAACATTGTGCTTGTTTACCCAACATATAGCAAGGAAAAAAAGGTAAAGGAGAAAAAAAAAGAGTATATGAACAATCTGTCATTTAACCTTGCTGTCATCATCCATCAACTCCATCAGTTGTGGTGTCTTCTTGAGGTTGAGATCAGCAAGCAATTGTATCTGTCAACAATTTCAGTAAAGAAACCAGTGATATTGATGTGTCAGCAAGCATTTCCAGGATTGGAAATGACAACCCAGCAAACCCAGGTTAAATGAATCACTAGATCCTCTATATCTTGTTTAGTGTATTGAACCCCTCTAAAAATAGAAAAGAAAAGTGCCTCTAAAAGCTTACTTTTATTATTTGAGATATCAAACCCAGCACCAAATGAGGCTGCATAAAAGATAAAAAGACATTTCAGTTCTAACAGAAGAAGAACATTGACTAATGAAAGGGCAAAAGTCTGCAAGATCTACACACTTTGATTATGCACCATCGTATCCAATTTATATGCAATATAGTGCACCGAGTTTAAGGATTTTAAGAACTTTACATTTTAAGATTATAAAAAAGATCAAATGGAAACAAACAATAGCGGATCTACCGGTATAAAGTGGCAGTTAAGAGGACTATGAGTAAATGATATCATTCCAGTTCATCTCGCATCATTCATCCTTCGACAATGCTGCTTTCATTTAAGAAGCCGTGCAAGAGAAAAATTATGAAGAAAAATGCAGTATAGTTGCAGTTGGTAGAAGATTTTGAAACTAAAATAACCAAAAAAAAAGAGAAAAAGGGTTCCTTACATACCCTTGCTTCAATCAGGTCCTGTGTTCCAATGTTAACTACAGTGCACCCAATAGCCTTCGCAGAGTTCAGGCACAAAGTATGATTTTCATTTCTCTCCCAGGGATTGAGCACTCGTTTAGTATTGATTGCCCTCTCATCTATGGTTCCCGGCACCGCAACATTGATCAATTTACTATATAAAATCAAGAAATGTAAATCAAGATCATTTTTTTTGTCAGCAACCTCAAATTTGGACAACCATCTAAACTAAATAACATTTTCTTGAAATGTAACTAATACACAAATGGGACAACATTCAATCTAGTTTGATCCAGTTGCTTTTATGCTCCTGTCTGGTTAGAATGATATTGTTAATCAACTAGGAGAAGAAAACAAGCACACGAAAGCAAAACTTTTATACTAGTGTTGGCAATTTACCAGAGGAGGACACCATCCTGGACAAGATGGAATAAGTCATTGGTTGCAGGATCAAGTGGCAAATAGTTCTTAAGAAACTTGTCTTCTCCAAGATAAGTGTTGATGTGCACAACATAAGATGACTTCTCCGACTCATTGATGGTGTGCAAGAGCGTGGTAGTGGTGGCCTTCAAGAACGATGAGGAATTCTTTGTATTGCCTAATTTTTCTGCTGCATGGGCTTGTAGGTTCAGGTACTCCTGAAAAGATTCAAATTCATTATATCTAATAATATGCACAAACTATCTTCATATGAAATTGCAATCAAGAACATGAGACATTGTGATACCCGCAGGAAGGTTTCGAAGTCTAGCTCCTTGCTGGTTTCCGGATAGGTTTCAGCGAGGAAATCCGCAATCTCTTGTTGAGTCACCACCTCATTCAGGCCCTTGAGCTTCACCATGAAGGGTGGCAAATCACCCACAGTCACATGACCTTCCTTCTTTATAGATACAAACTTTGAAAGACACAACACAATCTATTACACTCATGAATCACGATTCTTGGAATGGAAAAGGCAACATTTTGATTCGAAATATCACGTAATCAAATAGAATTCGGAATGCTTACTTTGGATTTTAGGCCTCGAAGTTCGACCTGAGTGAACTGACTCTGGAGCCATTGGTCGGAGACGAGCACGCCGACGAATCCCGACATCCTCCCGCCTTCCACAGTCTATCCAACGACTCCCCGATCTCCCAACGCCGTCTTCCCTCGCAAGAATTCGATCAAAAAGAGCCAAACTTCAAGCTGAAACAGAAATATCGAAATATGATCAAATAAAACGAACTGAGCTCAGAAATCAAGCATTCGATTCAATTCAATTCCAGCAGTGACTCATTTTTCTCGTCATATTTATGGAAAAAACAAATAATTTGAGCAGAAAAACTCGTTAAATCCGAAAAATAACTCGAAATTAAGCGGTGCAAGATAGAGATGAACCTGATCGAATACAACATTGCACCAAAGCACGACGAAATTTACTGAAACTTGTACGAACTCAATTTGATGCTTCTCCAATAGCTTCGATCTACAAGCATAATACTTTTGGAAACTGTGTTTGTTATTAATTTGATACATAAATGGACGAGAAAAAAGAATGGAATGGCCAGGTTTCGTGGAGGTGACCCCTCTTTTTGTGTCCTGCCAAAAGCTGACGAAAGCAACCATTTTTTTTAAATGAAAAAAAACATTTTTTATTTTATTTTTTTAAACTGAAACAATGGATTTTTTTTATGGGCCGTTTCGTAAATGAGCTTTTGGATCGCAAGTTATGTTTCTTGGTTTCGATTGTATTGTGTATTTTTATTTAGCTATTTTATTGCAATTTAGTTTCATGCGAGGTCAAAAAAAAATTATGTAACGCTCGAAAAAGATCACCCTATCACCTGATAGAATGGTCTTCCGGGAACGCTACGAACATACATCTTTGACTTTATTTTTTTACCATAATCTAATATGCGGAAGTCAATATTTTAAAATAAAATATGATATCTTTTTATATTGTTCGATAAAAGAAATAAAGCTAATTAGATTATATTCAATCTAAATATGATCATATGTAGCCATCACATCACGATCACGTATCGCTTGTGTCATCATATATTCATTGTCATGTCCTTATGTAAAATAAAAAATAGGAGATAATTCTCCCATGCAATAAAACTCAATATGTAAAAAGTAATAATAATGCAACAAGATAAATCATATATAAAGATACGATAAAAAAAATAATTTACATAATTCATAAATTTACTTTACTTATTTTTACCTTTTGCCTTGTCATTATTTCAATAACTTAATATCCTTTGATTCGATCATTACCTTTGGCCCATAATTAACAAGAACCTCAATTGCATATTTCATCATTATACACAAAATTTTTCATCAATAGGTTCAAGCCTAGTGAACATCTTATTTTGGATCACCTCATTATTTTTAACTTATCTTTCATTATTTAAACAATACAATTTTTAGTGAGTCTTTACTGATTATAAAGGTCGTTGGCTTTGATCCTGGTGCTCTTAAGGCCAACTAGGCCTTAGAGGCCCACATTTGACCCAATAAACTCAATTCTCAAAGGAATCCTTCACCCCCGAAGGAACAAACGTTATGCCGGAAACCAACTCATACTTTCATAGATAAATTCAATCACATACAATGTTGACTTTAAAGCTCTAACTTAAACATGGAACATAATTCATTTCTAGATGAAAACTCATAAAACAATCATTAAAGCAATAGAATAAATCGATATAATAAAAGAGTGCTCCAAAAAACTTATATATCAATTCACTGGGGAAGCACGAGCCATGTCAACCTCCAACATGACTTATTTTGGTTCCTAGGGTGGGTCGTTCTCGCTCACCCTACTCAGGACATGGCCCGTGCCAAAAGAAGACACGACCCATGTCATGTGTCTGACGCAATTAATTCGGGAGACTCAGTCCGCGTCAATGATGCGACTGCTTCATCATCGGTTAGAACACAACCTGCTCAATGTGACGCGGTCCTTGTATGTCATGCACCATCAATCGCGTGCCCCTTGTCCGAGAAGGACAAAGTCCAAGTTAGGTTCCAAGTTCAAGTCGGTGTAGTCCACGAACCAAGGAACACGGTCCATGTTATGGGCGACGCGAGCCATTTTCATTGGTCCTTGTGTCATTTGCGGAATGTAACCCACAGCGTAGAAGAAGCGGTCGTCCGCCCACCAACGTGGACTATGTCTTAGGGGACACAATTGTGTTCTGGGTCATTTTTTATTCATATATCATACACACATAGAGCACCCTAAAGTTGATCCTCTCTCATTATATACATTGATTTCATTGGTTGCTACTATCTTCTGAGTTCATCACCCCGTAGTAGATCTTCAGCACTAGGCGAGAGAGAACAAAGACTTATGTTGCTTTGGGCTTGGAGAAAAAATAATTATGCCCTCAACTAAATTAACCTCTATTTATAAGGGTGTTTGGGGGATAACCCAAGTCAAACATGCCTTTTTTTTTATTATGTTATTTGATCCCAAAATCCCAGTTATATTATTTATATTGGAGTTTGGTGACTCAACATAGATGTGTTCGTGTTGAACATGACCCGCATTAAGTTGACGTGGTCTGCGTCTTACTAGGATCTGGTCCTATCTATAGTCGTTCAAGGGCAACACGAGTCATGTCCATCTCAGACACGATATGTTTTCGTTCTTTTGCTTTTACTCTATCCCATACTCATTCCTATTTTTGCAACATGGCTCACGTTTTGGATAGATATGGTCCGTGTTTGGGAGGGAATTTTATATTGGGGTGTTACAAGTTAGATAGTTAAATTTATGTGGTCAATTTATAATAATAATAATAATAATAATAATAATAATAATAATAATAATAATAATAATAATAATAATAATAATAATAATAATAATAATAATAATAATAATATAATCAGTATAAAATTTATGAGGCAAGAGACAATGTAAAATGAACAAAAAAGAAACATTTAATCAACAAATGTAGGGAAGTATGGGAAACTAATTTGAAAAAAAAAGTTTTGGTATGGGAAATTAACAATTCTTTGTTGCATAATATATTTGGAACCACATCTACAAACTTGTTACCACAGAAGGAGTTTATTTGGTGTTTTAAAACCCAAACATATATTTTTTTTTACTTCTGCCCTTGATCACTAATCTAGCATTCGTTCTAAGATGCCCTCGGTTTATATATACAAAGTTGGTTTAATTAGTTGAAGATTGAAATGGTAATTTGCATGTTTCAAGTAAAAATCAGGATTTGTGTATAAAAAAATATGGACATTATCAAACCTAGAAAAAGTCAGCTAGAAAGCCAAGAGCCTGAACTGTTTTCTGTAACATATGCCTCACATAAACAATTCTGAACTCAAAACATTTCCATGTGAGAAGATGGTCAACCAGAGTAGACAACACTTCTCACATGGCTCTTAGGATGTGATGGTTGTCAAAAATATTTTTATCACAGAGTACTCTCTCATGTCCTCATGATGTATCCTTCACATTACAATGATTTAACAAACTCAACAAGCTGTCAGTCACATTGCTATGAACTTTTTTTTATATTGCGAAAGTAGTTCACTATGCAGCAATGCAATAATGAGCAGTGAGAATGCGGCAGCACAAGTGACTTGGAGCACTCAGCCCTCTCTTTTGTTGCAAGCTTTGATTCCTTGCATGCAAAGATTAAACAGCCAAAGTATGAATGAAAAATTTGCTGAACAAACATTCCATCAACAACTTCATTCCAGTTTCCAAGCCATCCCTGTTAATTCTAAGAACAAGTTTTTAACATGAAATAGTAATCTCTCCTCAAGGTTTATGCTTGTAGAAATGGAATCAGAAGCACATATATACTATAACTGGAACATAATTTTCTTTATTCTGAAATGATAATCTGATTACTTGTATATCATATAAATGAATGAAATCACTGATAGATGGAGAAATTACTAATGGCAGCTATAGATATGCATATTTAGATAGAAAAACTAGTAATAAAACAATAGTAAGGTACAACTCTTAAATCCCATTTCAACAGTGTCTGTTCTGTCTAAAAGAATGACCACAAATTAAAACCAAAAGAAGGCCAAGGCCATGGATGTGCTCATATGTCATAGACTATGTTTTCAGGCTGCAAAATCCATCTCACAAGTTAAGCATCAGACCACAAGAGAGGGCAAGAACCATCAGGTTGAAGAGGCCAACAGTGGAGCTGTAGGAAGTAGCACCGTTATTATTAGATGATTCCGAAGACTTGGGAGAAGAACCAGCTTCACTCTTGGATGGAGCCAAATCCGAAGGCTTTCCAGATTCCGGGGCCGGTGCCGGGGCCGGAGCTAGAGGCGGATCGGCACTGAAGATTGCCAGTGGAAGCAAGACCCGGTCCACCTGATAAACCGCGACGGGCTCAGTCGTGTACACGCTGCTGGTGATCTTCGGGGTCGCCCAATGCGAGAGGACATGGATTGTGCCAGAGTCATCAGTGACATTCAGTGAGTACTGTCCTCCAGCGAAAGTGCTCACAGGATTGTTCACGTTCTTGAAATCAGAGAGGGAGTAGAATTTGGGCAAGGCGTGGTACTGGACGAGGGTCCTCAGCTGGTCTTCTGTGAGGTTGGCGAGGTCGGACTGCTTGAGTCTGGAAAAGGCGGAGTCTTTGGGCACAAAGATGGTGATGCCTTCCTTTGTGTTGTTAGCCTGGTTTTGGAATGTGTCGATGACCTTGGTCTGCTGGAGGTAGTTCAGGAAGGTGTGGAAAGGGCCGGCGACAGAGAGCAGATCGGTGAGGTTCACATAGTGAGGGGCAGGGGCAGGTGCTGGTGAAGGGGTAGGTGGCAGAAATGGAGCAGGTGGAGTTTGGGCCCTTGCAGAAGAAATCAGCAGAGCTATGACAGTGGTAGTGAAGAAAACTGCTGAAAACTCCATTTCTTTCTTCTTCTTCTTCTTCAGAACTTCTCCTCCCTGGCAAACGAATTCTTTTAGAAAATATGTATGACAACCACAATAAGTAGCAATTCCTCTAGGTTTATTTCTCATGTTCTTTTCTATTATATCCTGGAATTAAAGAAATGTACCTATTCAATACAAGTACTTGGTGGGGAAGGCAAAAACCATGTCTTGCAAAAAGAATGTGCTTTAAATGCGCAGAGTAATAAGAAAGAGAGTACATTTTCAGGACTTTAAGCAAAACAGTGGAGCTGGAGAGATCTGCTGCACAAAAATGTACAAGCAAGCCAACTATCAAAGGGAAAAAAAACATCTTTTTATCTAACCAAAAGCTTGTCTAGCAGATGACCTGACGCTTCAAAGCAAAATGGAAACTATGATTATGGAGCCTCCAGACCATGTTTTCTTCAAGTAGCAAAAGTAAGAAGGCTCTGATATGTTATGACCAAGCAAGATCCAGGGCATCACAGAAAAGTGTTAAAATGAGCAACTTTTTAGCTTATGATTAGATACTAACAATGCAGGCATAGACATGACTGGCAGCATCAACAAAGAACAGTGGAGTAAAATGCAGAGAGAAGGTCTGAGAGAACAAACCTGGGCAGGAGGGGGGCTGTGTCTACTATGGTGAGCAAGGGGGGAAAGCACAAACTCAAGGAGGTGGGTGTGGAGGGGAGTGTTTATATAAAGAGAAAAGTAAAAGAAAAGTATGTGCTCCTATGGATGGGTTGGCAGCTGGTGCAGGCAGCACAGCCACAGTGGCCAGTAGGTTGGCAGAGTGAGTTGGAAGCATAATGTGAGGTGAGGACACAAAAGGAAGAGAATTAGTCATTCTTAAGAAACTTGAGGACAGCACCATGTCTGGTAGGATTTGAAAACAGACCCTTCAACTAATAATTGCCCCTTTTCTGCCCTCTTTAAGACTTTTAACAAGCACAGAGAAGATTAAAAAAAAAAAAAAAGAGAAATTTGTTTCCAACTTGCACCCCACCCTAAGTCATAAATCATAACACCAGCAGCACCAGACATGTCATGATAAAAGAAGGAAGATGTTTCACCTAAAAGCTTTAAGTATGAACTATGATTAAAGACTTGCCAACTAATGCAAACATAGCATTATAATGAGTTAAAGTTAATTTTTTAGAAAAGTCTTTGCTAGACTTGTTAAATTTCAAAGTATGAAGACTTCATAAACAAAAAGGATATAACTTTAACCATATCAATCCCTCATGAGTAATAAGCTTCTTTTTTATCTCATTAGAAGTTTCATCTAGGGTTTATCTAGGACTTTGATCATAGTGTAGGCATATGCTAAGAGGTAGAGGTGAAAACTATAACATGATATCAAAGGTTGAGGCATTGACTCATCTAGCTAAGCTGCTGTGAACAAATGATGATAATTCAGTAACCATTATTTGCATTTATTAACATACTCAGCATGCATGCAAACAGACAAATGATAAGACATTAGAACAGTACATGTGTTTATGAACTATGATTAAAGACTTGCCAACTAATGCAAACGTATCATTATAATGAGTTAAAGTTAATTTTTAGAAAAGTCTTTGCTAGACTTGTTAATTCCAAGTATCATGACTCCATAAGCAAAAAGGATATAACTTTAACCATATCAATCCCTCCTGAGTAATAGCCTTTTTTTATCTCACGAGAAGTTTCACATAGTGTTCATCTAGGATTTTGTTGGGAATATAGGACGAGAGATCGATCAAGAATCAAAACAACGAATAAAACGAGAAAGAAAGATTGATACAGACTTTTAACGTGGTAAAACACTTTGATCAATATGAACAAGAGGAAAACGTCTACGAACAAAGGAGGTAGCCATCAAAAAATTTTCACTATATCGAATAAGGAGAGTACATCATAAAATCCTAACTCTTATTTATAAGGGTCCATATCGCGAGAGGTGAAGCCCCGCCCCCCTCCTCTTCGTCATAGATTCTTTTTTTTCTCAATTTTTTTCTTTCACAATTTTGAGTACAGTGTATAATAATTCAAGGCACAACAATATACTTTGATAATAGTGTAGGCAGATGTTAAGAGGTAGAGGTGAAAACTATAACATGATATCAAGGTTTAAGACATTGACTCGTCATAGTTAAGGGTTTGTTGCGGATATGAGACGAGAGAGAGACAAGAGCACACACAGAAGAAGACACGAGATTTACGAGGTTCACCCTTAACTGGGCTACATCCTCGGACGGCGGTTGAGAGTTTCTTTGATGGAGAAATAATAGATGATTATAAGATACTGAATAACTCAAATTCTAGGGGGTTTATATAAGGACTCCCAATACAAAATAGGAAACAGAAATCCTAGAGTTGTCTAGGTTTCGGGGGCTCCGTCCTCGAGNTCACTATATCGAATAAGGAGAGTACATCATAAAATCCTAACTCTTATTTATAAGGGTCCATATCGCGAGAGGTGAAGCCCCGCCCCCCTCCTCTTCGTCATAGATTCTTTTTTTTCTCAATTTTTTTCTTTCACAATTTTGAGTACAGTGTATAATAATTCAAGGCACAACAATATACTTTGATAATAGTGTAGGCAGATGTTAAGAGGTAGAGGTGAAAACTATAACATGATATCAAGGTTTAAGACATTGACTCGTCATAGTTAAGGGTTTGTTGCGGATATGAGACGAGAGAGAGACAAGAGCACACACAGAAGAAGACACGAGATTTACGAGGTTCACCCTTAACTGGGCTACATCCTCGGACGGCGGTTGAGAGTTTCTTTGATGGAGAAATAATAGATGATTATAAGATACTGAATAACTCAAATTCTAGGGGGTTTATATAAGGACTCCCAATACAAAATAGGAAACAGAAATCCTAGAGTTGTCTAGGTTTCGGGGGCTCCGTCCTCGAGCCCCCGCAGGGGATCCCCCTAGACCCCCTCAGGCTCGCTGACCGGTCAGCGAGACCCCCCCCGTATGGGACGGGCGGCTTCGCCGCCCCAATTATTCGAGCGATTGTGATGCACTGGGGGACATATGTAGGGTTGATCACTAGGTTAAGATTCAAGATATTATAACATGATGATAATTCAGTAACCATTATTTGCATTAACTAACATACTCTGCATGCATGCAAACAGACAAATGTTAAGACATTAGAACAATAAATGTGTTTATGGAGGGATTCTAACACAAAATCATATCTTAATTTGGGCAATGTAGTGTATTAGGCTTGTATTTTGTATTTTTGCGCATTTGAACTATGCATTATATCGGTTCAAAAAAAAAAACAGATAGAATACGTTGTACATCCATCAATGCTTAATCCTAATTAATTGCCCATAATATACATGAAATTTCTCACACACCTTATAACTCAACTAGGTCATCATGATCCAATGAAGTTGAATATTCGAATCAATACAAGTTCACTTGGGTCAATTTGGGTTCTTAATCGTGTAAGAGTAAGAGTTTGAATTCTTCAAATTTGATATCGATGACTTGAACAAATTTTCTTATTTTTTAAACAAATTGATCAATTTTGATTTGATTTAAGAGTCAAAATTGATATGTCATAATAAAATACTTTATACCTTCCAATTAAAATTTTGTATTCTTAATTATGAAATGTTACTAATTAAATATTGTAGAAAAGAAAATTAATACTAAAAAAATAATCGAATAACCTGATAATTTGATCTGTGTGACCCAACTGATGCAGTGACAGATGGTTGGATCGACTCCAAGAATCCTTTAAACCTAAACCCAACTCAGCTCCATCCATCAAAGTTGATCCAAAAGTTGATCCAGTTGAGTCGAATTTGAATTGGAAGGAATCCAATTAGATCACTCATAATCGTGTACCAACACATTGCACTGTGCATTCCATGCTAGCATGAACTTGGTTAGACACGACATCTAAAAAATGAAGAAATATGTATTTAAATTGTAATGCGTATTATATTTTATTCCAAATGGCATCAAAGTATAGTTTGTTCTTCGCAAACGTTAAATAAATGATATTGCTGGATAAATCAGTCTTTAAGAACCCGTTTAATTTCATAATAAAGTTTAGAATAATATCTTATTCCACCATCAAGTAGGTGGCGGAGTAAAGAAAAATCGAATGGGTTCAATAAATTAATATAATAATATATAAGAAAATAAGAAATGTTTAATATATAAATGCTTTTTTAGGTTAATTTTCATGGAGTTTATTTTGTAGAAGGAAACTTAACAATCTTACATTAGTAACTCTATATTGATAAAAATATCAAGTTTATATTTAATGGTGTAAAATTATATTCAGCATGTCGTTAGAAAATTGAGAAATTTTTAAAAGTTTATAAGAGAAAGAAACATATTATTTAACATGAAATAAAAGTAATGAATTCCTAATAATCCATCACAATTGAAATTAAAATGAAATTAATTGCACAATTCATACTTGTTGTAGTGGTTAAAATTATTGTATTGATAAAGGGAGGAAGGGAAAATATTACGAGTCCTAAATAAATTAAGAGAGAATATATGTGAATTTTGATAAAACAATAAATTAGAAGCTTAATGGCTTGAAAAGTGAAAGAGAAAATAAACATAGTTAATGATCACTATACTAATTTTTAATATTACTTTTGGGAAGATTTTATTTTTCAAAGAAAAATAACAAAATTATCTTAGCAGTGTTAAAAATCTCATATGATATTATACTTAATTATAAAAGATACGTATAAACTATTTTATTTTAACTAGTCGAATTATAAAAAGTGTAAAATTTTATACCAAAAATTTGAGAAAATGTTCAAGAGAAAGAGACAGATTATTTACACCATAAACTTATGATACTTGACACTAATATACAAAATGAAATAAACGTAATTAATATATTTATTATATTTTAAATCACTCCATTAACTTATAAATTATTTAATTGAAGAAAAGGATGAAGTGAAAAGAGAAAGAGAACAAATTTAATTTAAAGAAAAAGCAGTTTAAAATTTTGGTAAAAGTGCAAGGAAAACCACTTAGAGGGGATTCGAATAAGGACCCATTTGAAGACACATATTACTTACACAATAACTTGACACTAATAAAAATATAAAACATTGTTAGATATTAAATTATTTAAAATTGAAAAGAAAATAATGAAGGGAAAAGAGAAAGAGAAAATAATTAATTTTAAAAATAGTATAAAAGATTGATAAAAGTGCATGAAAAATCGGACTTAAAGGACCCATTTGGAGCATAACTTGCTGATTTGACCAGTTATGTTAATTGAATAAATCCGGCATGTATAATAATTATCTTAAGTTGCCTCTCAAAATAATAAAAGATAAAATTATCATTGAAAATTTTAATCTTATAAATAGTGTTTTAGATAGATAAATAACTCAGCTTTGCTTATTTATCCCTGAATTAACTCGTAACGAATAACTCTACCATTAATTGGTTTAGCGGATATTAAGACACGCGACTAAATTCTCAATTGTCTATTTTTTAATATGTTTATATTTAACGTTCACAATTTCAAACGTTCCTATTTTATTTTTTACGGGTACTTTATCTTTTGATAAAAGAACAAAAATGATAAAATAAAATCAATCTTATAAAAAAAATTGATTCACAATTGAATTTTTAAAGGAAAATTATTATACTAAATAAGTGAAATTAATTATTCCCTCTAAATAGTTATGATCTTCCTCTTTAATCGAAAAGAAAACATACTTTTAAGTTACATAGAGATAAGTTTTCTGCTGTTAAACTCATCATTCATTTGGTTTACCCTTTATTATCATTTTTTTCTTGGGGTAAAATGTTTCCTTAATCTTCAAATTTATATAATAACCTAACCATGCGGTCTGTCATCTGATTAATAATTTTTTAATCACTTTTAAGTTAATTTTAGATAGTGGTTAATTAATGACATGTTTGGTGTTATTGTGCCCTTGGCTTCTATGACTTCTTGTTTGCTCCATCCAAAGTTACATAAATTTGGCATCAAGGTTTAAGAGATAAACACTCTTATACATATTGCAATATCACATAATTTTATTTCTAAAATAATATATTTATATATATATCTTAGGTTTGATTATTACTGTAAAGTATGTAACGTATTTTTTTTTTACTTTTATGCGTATGTTCATGGTTACATTTCTTGAATTTTTTTTCTTAGAGATAAAAAGAAAATAAAAGCACATTGGCACTAATCATGCACCATATGAGAAATAATTGAATGCTTCATACATGTATCATTATGGCAAGCGAGTGGTACCTCATGACTATCCATAAAAAAATAATTTTAAATGTTTATTGACTTCAAATTGTTGGCTGATTCGAAGGGCAAATGAATTAAATCCCGGTAAAAGAATGTGCAGAATTGAATTCCGAAAATATTTTAATATTGGCAAATAGAGAAATTTTTTAACGCTGTAATATATATTATAATTGTGTTAGTTGGAGTCTTCCGAAAATATTGAGCTTAAGAAATGCTTATGTTGCTTCTGAATATTGAGCTTAAAAAATTGCGTACAAGTGGTGGCGAGGCATTAAATTTGAAATTTTGGCGATGATTTTTTCTTTTCCTTATCATAAATCCAGGCCAATGTCTAAGATTAAGTAAATGTGAAGCAAAATTTATCTAGATAATTAACTAAAAGATTTGGTATGTCTTGACAAGAAAGCAAAGGTTTCAATCACTCTATAATTAATGATAAAGTGCAGTATTTAAACTCAAGATTATCGCTCTTAACAATGATCACACAAATGTTCTCCCACTTATAGGATTACAACAAGCTCGAGCAGATATAAGAATTGTTTCCATTTTAAAAGAGGAATAAATTAGGGGTGTTCATGGGTCGGGTTTGATCCGACCCGAACTCAATTCAATTCAAATCAATTACTTTTGTTTGGGTTGGATTGGGTCAGGTTGATGACAAGTTAGTCATCGAATCCGATCCAACCCGAACTCCATTGGGTGGAGTTGGATCGGGTCGAATTATCGATTTACCCGATTAAATTTTTCACATATGTTTAATTATTTTTTTTAATATTTAACATCAATTATATTTAAAAAATATATATTTTTTAAAGATGTGCAATAATTTTAAAGAATATAAAGTATAATTTTTTAATATATTTTAATTTTAAATTAATATAATTTTTTTATCAAGAATAAATTAATTTAAATTTAATAAAAAATATATAAAAAATCGGGTTATCGGGTTGGGTCTGGTTGATCGGATTTGAAAAATTGAGACTCATACCCAACCCATTGATGATCGAGTTATGATCGCGTCGGTTCAGGTCAGACCCGACCAACGATCCGATTTAACTCAATTAAGATTAGATCGGTCTGAATCGTCGAGTTCTCGGGTCAATCGGAACCGGTGAACATCCCTAGGAATAAATGCATTTCTCATCATTTGATTTTTTTTTCCCATTTATTATGATGGTATTGCACTGATTGGATGTGAGAAATTATTGTTGATAATGCCTTGAATTTGATATTAACCTAGTGAAAACTCATATGACCCCTTGCGCATCATAACTGCTCGAATAACTGGGACGGCAAAGCCGTCCGTCCCATACGGAGGTCTTACGACTTATGTTTCCTATTTTGTATTGGGAGTCAATATATAAATTCCCAAAGATTTAGGTTATTTTGTATCTTGTATCATCTATTATTTTTTCACATTAAAGAAAGAACCCTAGTCATCGGCCGAGTATGTAGCCCAATTAAAGGTTAACCTCGAAAAATTCATGCGCATTCTTTGTGTGATTTCTCTCTATCGCTTATTTCACATAATAAACAAGTAACAAAGCCTTATGGTTCATCGACGAATCAAGATCAAGCGAAGAGATGACGTCCAATAACGTGAAGATTGAGAAATTCAACGGGTAGAATTGTGATATCTATGATATAATTCATATGAGATTATAAATATTAATTGTGTATTCATGTGCTTAATATCTACTATGATATATGTGTTAGAGTGTGTATTGTAGTTTCAGTTTTCAAATGCTGAAAATTAGCGAAATTCGACTAAGGAATGAAAATATAATTTTTGAAAAGTTTAGAAAAATTAAAGTCCCGGTAATTGTTCCTATATGTTAAAATGTACTAAATATGATTTTTAATAAATTTTACAAAGAGTTTTAGTTAGATAAAATGAAGGGACAAAAATGAAAAATCTGTAAAACTATTGATTTTGTTCTTCGGACAAAAATTTAGATTTTGATTCCTTTGAAATTTATTTTTATAAATATTTTCTTTGAATCCACATGGGGGGTAGTTTCTTATTTACATGTAATGTCTTAAGTAAATGAATAAATAAAATAAATATAGAAAAATATCAAGCAATTTACTTAAATGGCATTGCATGTAATAAAAATCAAAGTCATGGCCAAAACTATTACACTTTTAGGCTGACTTTAAAGTCGGTAACTTGCAAGTATAAGAACTAAAAATCTTTACTTTTACCACCTACTTATTCACCCATCATCTTCATGTTCGAAAACTACATAGAAGACAACAACTAATGCACTCTTGAGTTCAGCATCAACATAGTAGATTTTCTAAGGTTTTTGCAATAAGGTAAGTAGCTAACTCCTTTTCTATGGATTACTCTACAAATTTTAGTTGAACAAGTTGTTCTCTGGTGATGTTTTACTCTCCTATTCTATAAATTTTTACTCTTTATGGAGCATAACAAACTTAATTTGCTCAAGGGTAGAATACACTCTAGCTAAATTCAATTCTGGAGCTGAAACTTTCTAAAGACTAAATATTATCTTCGACTCCTTCAAAAATTATAAAAATTCTCCTGATATATGCTATTGGAGTCTACGTTCCATAGGCTTTGGAATTGAATAATTCTGAATTGTAAATTAGAAGTTATGAGTAAATTATTAGTACTCACTCTTGTTGTTTTCTAAAATGGTTGGTGTGAATTGTAAATTATGCAATAAATAGTATTCATATAACGAGTTCATGATAATTTTATATG
>LTAE01008647.1:4952-20134 GCA_001647135.1 Pontederia paniculata | reverse complement strand
TGTAAGGGAGCCTTCGCCCTTTGAAGAAGGAAACAACGAACTCCGAAGTTCTCGTGGGAGAAGATCGGAGCGGGGACGTTGGCTAGGAGTTCGGCCGAACCTCGATAACAAACTCGTGTTTGTGTTTGTGTCTTTCTCTCTACTCTCTTCTCTTGTGTTCGTATTCGCATATATATGCTTCTGCTGATATAACACATCTAGGTTAATACTAAAAGAGAGTAAAAGTTTTTAATACACCAATTCACCCTCCCCCCTCTTGGTGCCATCTAGATCCTACACTTCTTGCTTCCATAAGTCATCCATTGCTTCTTGCTGAACGCAACGAACGACCCCCGCTTCACTTGAGTTTTTTTGCCAAGCTCTTTCAGTTGCCCACTGATTGTACATCAATCCTTCGGATGACCTTTCTTGAATTGAATATTTTTCTTCAATCGTTCTTCGGTCGTCCATTGTTATCACTCACAACCTTCGGACGACCTCTTCTTGGCTCCTGCCTCCGATTGATATCTTCAAGTATGCTTTGGTCGCCCACTAATCGTACACTAATCCTTTGGTCGACCTATCTTGACTTGAACTATTTTTTCAACCAACCTTTGGTCGTCTGCTTCTTTTCCTTAAAGTCCTTGGGCGACCGCTGCTCTTTTTTCTGACTTACTTCGGTCGTCCACTGATTCTACTTGAATATCTCAGATGTCCTTTTCTTCTTTGTTTGACGTACTTCGGCCACCCGCTAACTCAGCGTTGAATGCTTTGGACGTCCTTTCTTTGTCTTCTATAGCTTCTTCGATTGTCCAATCATTTCACCCTGAGTACTATGGACAACCTCTTCTTTTCCTCTAACATTCTTCTGACATGCTTCGATCGTCCTCTGACACTGCTCAGCTACAGCGGACGACCTTTTCTTTTTTTCTGTCAATCTTCTTTGGTCATCCACTAATTTCACCCAAATACATTGGACGACCTATCTTGAATGCATTCCTCTGGTCGCCCACTGGTTCCACACTCAATGCTTTGGATGACCCTTCCTTTTCAACTAAAGTCCTTAGGTCGTCCACTATTTCTTCACTGAACTTTTTTGGATGACCTTTCTTGACTTCACAGCTCATCGACTTTTCTTCTAAGTACTTTGGTCATCCACTACTTCTACTCTGAAAAACCTCGGACGACCTTTCTCGCTTCGATACTTTCCTTCAGACTTCTTCAGTCGTCCACTGATCTAATACTGATTACTTTGGACGATCTTTCTCTTCATCTGGAGTACTTGGTCGTCCACTATTTCTACTCTGAAATCTTCGGAGGACCTCTCTTGCCTTCACTTCAAAATAACTTCACTTAACCTCTTCATAGGGCGTCCACTCCACCTTGGAGCGTCCGATCCTTCATCCTTTGTATTGTTGGCTTCGAACCTTTAGTCATCCACTTCTTTTCACTTGTACACACTGGGCGACCTTTCTTGCTCAAGTGTATCTTTGGTCGTCCAATCTTCATTCTCGATCAATCGTTCAGTACTTAGCTTTATATCTTCAGTTTCTGCTCTTTACTTCGGTCGACCTCTTCAAATCCTTAGGCCGACTGTTCCATACTTAAGATTTTTCTTTCCTTTTTCTCTGTACATAGGTCATCCGTTCCTTGGTTTTGGTCAACCTATCACTTATTGAAATAAAAATTCTATCTTCTTCACATCAAATTAAAAATTATTAGTACAAACTAAGCTTTCTCATTAATTTGTGATCATCAAAATAATATTGAGATCCTAGATTGAGAGAGAGAGAGAGAGAGAGAGAAAGAGAGAGAGAGAGAGAGAGATTCTAATGCTTAAGGCTTAAGAGAAATTATGAGACACTCTCCCTCTAATCCTCTATTTATAGAGGTTGTTTAGAAATAATTCAAGTTGAAGTTAACTTAATTTCTCCTATTTCACTTATAATTAGGAGCTTTTTAAATTATTTTTGATAGGACTAAGAATATTAAAAAAATAAAATAATTATTTGATTTGAATTTTATTTATTATTTTCTTAATCCTAATCATACTCTATTTATCTTTAATTTTTATTGCATGAAAATTCTGGACGTTACAAGAGGTACGAGTGTCAAAACTCATCGAATCTGGAACTCATTATTTTGGTCAGGTTTTAAAGCTGTATTTGGATTATGGGTAACGAGCGAAGGGTAACAAAACTTTTTAAAGGAAAATATAAAAATCACCCTTATTTTTAATTAAATAAAAATATATCCTAAATTAGGATTGAAATTTTACCTTTCAATATCATCCTCTTATTATGTTTCCTTCCTTTCTCTTCATTTCTCCTTCTCTATCCAAACTCATTATTGAAGAATTAAACTCACTTCAACTTAGATCGAGATGAGTTAAATAAATTCATATAATCGATTTATCCGATTACAATCTTTATTTTTTTAAACATAAATATAATAAGAAAAAAAAGCATATAATAGAATAAAATATGAAATAACAATATAAAATAGTAAGATTATCAATAAAAAATCCATTGAAAACTAATTAAAATGAGTAAAATTATACAATAATGCAATAAGTGCAATAGAGTTGATTCGATTTGAATCCAATTTGAATAATCCTAATTCAACTTGATTGAATTAAGGTGAGGACCCACGTGGAAGCTTATGGGTTCAATTGACCCCAAATTTTTGAAAATAATTTTAATTAGGTGTTCACTTCATCACGCATCGTTCGAAAGAAATAAGTGTATACCATATTATTATTTATATATTCAGCAATTTAACCTTATTCCTCTCATTTTGGATGTTTTTATACATTTTTTAAACATCAAAGATAAAAAAAAAGTAATTTTAATCATCCTCTATATTTTCTTGATTTTTTATTTAAATAATCATTATGACTTCCAATTCCTTTTTATTATACAACATAAAATCATATAGGAAAACTGTATATATAATGTCATACCGTTTTAAAACTTGTAGATAACTTTGTTATTACCGTTTTAGTTTTATTAATCTTTATTAGTTTCACTTGACCAATTACTTCAAAAATGATTTGTGATATAAATATTTCTTAACGCTAAATTCTACAAAGAGTAAGATGTTTAACACATCAAATTATTAATTATTTCAATATTTTTTATTAATTTACTTATATTTATTATAAATAAAATTATAGTTTTGCACTTTGCGTTCATTAACTACTGGTTCTTAGATTCGCCTTGATTAAGGTCGAGTTATGATCAAGAAGGAGACCGAGTCATTCTCTCCACTCTTCGTGGATATATACTCATGATTTGTGATACAATAGTTGAATGATGTACTTAAATTTCTTCTTGCATTAATAGTTGTTCAACTTTGAGTGTTTTATATGTTTAATATTTTTATTGGGTACTTAAATTTTTCTTCCATTTTATTAATTTAGTATATCTACATAGACATTTTATATCATCAGTATAATAAACACATGTCACATTGACTTCATAATATGGCAAGACTATGAATCGTGTATTTAGGGTAAACATTAGGAAAAAAATTGACCTCATTTGATATGACGAGAATTCGATGTGATATATTTTTTTTTATAATTGTAAGCGTGATTTAGAATGTCTACGTAAACATATATACTCAGCCGACATAATGAAGAAAAAAATTATTATAATTGATAAAAAAACTATACATATAAAACACACAAAGTTAAAGGACTAATGGTAAAAAATAAAGTACTATGAAGATTTTGACATGGATTCTAGTTGAAAATTGTTCTGTAATTCGGGAAGTCTAATTCGCCTCCTCAGGTTTTATTGGATGAAGGGGTAGAGAAAGAAAAGAGAAGATGAGATGGGAAGGAAAAGATGAAGAAATGTTATGAAATTTATGCGTTATTTGGATGGAAGAGTGAAGAAAGAAAGAATAATTTTCAAAAGGACGATTTTATCTTAAAAATAAATTGTCAAATTTAGTTATGGTGAAGAACAAAATTGTCTGGAAAGATAATCTCCTCTTTTATCAATTTGATGCAATTAATTTTAAGTTAATTGAAGGAGTTTCCTTAATTTAAGATTTCTATGAAAATAAAGAGTGTCCTCCTAATCCCACCGCCGTTCCTCCCACTCCTTCAATCCAAACATCGAGTGTCTTCACCTTTTCTTCAAGCTTCTGAACTATCGCGGAGCAAATAGATTCTTTTGCATCTTGAGTTATCATCTCTTACCTATGGCCTTTTAGAGCGGGAACCAGCTCAGAGGTTCCTCATTTTATTTTTATAATTCTCCATTAGGATTCATTTCCTTTTATTAAAAAAGAATATGTTATAAGAATAAAGTTTCCAGCTAAGGGATATAGTTTTATCTCACTTTTCCTAATACTTATCAATCACCCTAATATTTAATTAATTGAGCAGTCCATACATGCATATAAGATACAAGTTGATCTCTTTTTGGAGAACCGACTAAAAACACACTAATCCATGACACCTTGTATTCACGATGATTTTGCTGGGATCGCTTTCTTGATAAGTTTGAGGGATTCAGAAAAGTCATCCAAAAGCTGGTGAGGATCTGGTATTGCAGCCACATCCACTCCAAGGACAATTGTCATCATGTTCATGTAACTTTGGAAATGAACCGTGAGTGCCTGTTGAATGGGAACTGTCTCAGCATCGGTATAAAACTTTTAATGATGCAAAACATTATAAATCAGTTACTGTTCATATAGTAGTAGTTGTGATCCAGTATAAATCTTTAATGACTTCTGTTTGTGTTTATCTTCTTTCTTGTGAGTGAACAGACCATCAATTAGTACAAAGATTAACATTAAATACCTTATTATTCTTGCAAATGCATCTTTTAGCTAATATTAAAGAAATTTTGGCACCTTTCCAAAGTAGCTTGCCATAGGTGCCTCATACAGTTTTCATAAACTTTAAGAAACCTCAAAAGAAATATGCTATTTAGAGGCTTACATGTGGATGTCCATACACACTCGGTGCAAGGTAGGCAATTGGGTGACCATAAAACCCAATCTCTTCAACTGGTCCGACAAGATTTGAGAAGGAAAACGTCGTGTTAAAAAGCGTTCGTTTACACAGGGCAGCTGCCACCTGTTTTCAATGAGACATTAATATAAGAATGATCAAATTTGTCCACAGAATTTGTGAAAGAACAAGGAGACATATATATAGATTGTGGGGGAGAGAGAGAGAGAGAGAGAGAGAGTCGTGTAAAAAAACCTTACTTTCATGCCAAAGCATTTGACAATTAATAAGCCACCTTTAAATGTGAAGATTGCCTCCAAGGATTTCTTCTTCCTATCTGCAATGGCTTTCCCCTTAAGAATGTACTGGAGTGGGTCCTCATACTTAACAATTGGAAAGGGCACGATGCAATAACCAAGCTGATTCCCCCACTTTAGTCCACGGTTTTTGCCCGCCATGAGTTCAGAATAAGCCTGCTCATTACATAACCAGTTCTTTTCAGAAGAAAACCGGATGTTGATTACGTTTCGTTGTATTTGCAATCAGAAACGGATGGAGTGTACGTTGCACTTGCGTTGTATATAAAGTTGAAAGAAAAGCATATAAGTATATAACATAAACTTACATCCAATTTAATTGTAGGCCTGATGTTAACAAGAAGAGACGATCTGGGGCGAATGTTCCCTGGTAGTTGTTTCTTCTTTTTATTATTATTATAATTGATATTCTCACCTAAAGTTTAGTCAGAAATTATGTCAATTATTCTTCAGTGTTACAAAGAAGAACAATGCCTAGTTGAATGCAGGATCTGTAGGTAACGTATTTGTACAAGAGATCTGGATGACTTACTGTATTTTCTATCAATGTAGCGAGTGAGGGCGGCAGATGTCACACCCAATAGCACATCATTTACAGTCTGCATCAGTGAAGACCAATAGAATGTTAGCTAGTGCGACGTTGCTTAATTTCATGGTGCCGGTGAACTGTAACAACTCACGCAATTGACAGCGTCCTTGATGTCCTTGATGTCGTCGAGGCTGAGGATACGGTGCACCAAGCGCTTGGGGCGCAGCGCAACGCCCGAGGTGCCCTTGAGCGGCGTGGAGGTGTCCTTCAGGAACGCGGAGGTCGCGAAGAAGAGCAAGACGTCGACAACCGTGTGCCAAAGGAGGATAACAAGAGGCTTGGAGCCAGAGGAGGAATTCGAGAGGTCTCGACTTAAGGCGAGGGGCATGCGACCGATTCGACATGGGGAAGGCCGGGAGGGAGTTCGGGTCGGAGGTCTTGCGGGTGCAGGCGAGGAGTAGAGAGGTGAGGGAGATGCCGTCGCCGAGGGAGTGGTGGATGCGGAAGAGGACGACGGCGGCGGCGTCGGAGGTGGGGAAGTTGAGGATGTGGAGCTCCCAGAGGGGGCGGGAGAAGTCCATGGGTTTGCGGCTGATGGAGAAGGTGTAGTCCTCCACCAGGCGGTCGGGGGTGGCGGTGGCGGCGGCTGGGTCAAGGTCGGGGATGATGATGTGGTCATCTATGGCTACCTTCGTCCTTGCCCACCTTGCCACCTTCGCTCCTTTCTTATTGAAGACCTGCCAATTTCAATGATTTAGTAGTTGTTCACTATTTCCTCCTTCAAAACCCAACTCAAACAAAAGTTTCATGTGCATTGAGGATAGTCATTTATGTAACATAAATATAAATATATATTATATAATATAAAAAATAAGTGTAATGGATAATAATTAGATATTTGTAATGGATAGTGATTTTTTCAGCATAATAACTAATTATATTATTTGTAAATAATAAAATACATTTTCAAATATCTAATTGTGAGAATTAAGAAAAATAATTAATTTTAAAAAAAATCTTCTTTATGATGGTAAGAGAAAATAGGGGTGTGAAATTGTAATAATCAAATGTGTTAGGGATGTTTAAAAATTAAAAATATATTTCCTAAATAAAAAGGAATAAGACGTGTTACGAATAAAATATCTAATCACTAAACTCTAAACTTTAAAACTTATAAAAGCCGCATCTAATATTTTGTCGTCTAACTTTTAACTCTATTTTGAAAAAAAAATGTTTACTAAACATAAAATTAGAATTTTTAAAACAAAACATTATCCATTATCCTAAAATTTTAATTGCAAATAGTGCATGGATAAAATAAATTTTCATCTATTATCATTTAACTTTGATCTTAATATTTTATGATCTTCTAATTTTTTCATGTACCTTAGTTCTTCTACTCTGTATATTTTATACGCTTGATCATCAAATACAATAAATTTTCTTCCATTTTATTAACTAAGTCCATAAAGATATTTTATATTATTATTATAATAAATATATCATGTTGACTTCATACATCGAGATTATTATTCGTACATTTAGGATGAAATTGATGAAAATAATTAACTTCATTTGATATGATGAATTTGATGTGATATACTTTGTTATAATAATAATTTAGAATATCTAGGTCTTGTTTGACAATTGACGATTTTACCATGTTTAGTAGAATCAGAGTGAGATTTTGAATCACGTGACTCCAGATTTTAGGCTTCCATTCTGCTCAAAGCGCTTTAACAGCAATATTAAATGCTCTTGTTGTATTTTTTTATTTGAAGCTTTTTTTTTCTTTTTTTACTAAAATATTAATTTTAAGAAATATTTTTTAATATTTTTAACTATACTTTTTTATTTATTTTAATGATAATATTTTACTAATTTACATTTGAGATTAAAATATGTTTTTAATTATTTTGTTATATTATTCATGAGAATAATTTTATATTATTTCCTTTTTTGTCAGAAAATATTGTATTACGTTATATTTAATTTATGTTACAAATTATTTATCCATATATGTTTTATTACCAAAAAAGTATTTTTTTATGAAACGGTTATTATTACATTATTAATTCATGAGATTAATTTTATGTTATCTATTAGTTACTTTTAATCCATATTTTTTAACAAAAAATTTATGAAAATATCAATTAGTGAGATTAATTTTATATTATTTATTATTTATAATCAAACTTTTTTTAAAAAATAATTTTATGAAATATTTATTCATGAGATTATTTTTGTATTATTTAACAATATTTTTAAAATTAAATAAGTTTGATTTTTATTAAAAATATATTTTATATTTTTTATTCTCATATTTTATCCAAACACCCACTAAAACTTACGTATAATTTTATATTATAGTTCATCCAAACACTATTACAACTAATTTATAAAATCAAACTATTAACTAGAATCCGGAGAACATCCAGTTCTACTTGCTAAACAGAGCCTTAGTAAATATATATAGTGAACAAAATGAAAAAAAAATTAACCGATAAAAATTAATTGTGTAAAAGACACGAATTTTGAAAACTAATGATGAAAAAAAGTTAAAATATAATTAAAATATCAAGAATAAAATTGAACTATATACCAAAATCATTATATGAATAGAAGAATTACTAGCTCCAATTATCGTAGTACTCGGCTGTTATACTGATGGACACAAAACAAATCAAATATTCTTTTTTAAAATATTATTATGTTTAAACTAATTTAGTAAGATACATTCATTTCATCTTATAAATGTATTAAAGATTCAATAATGATGTATATCACCTCATTTTCGTCTTCTCAAAGGAAAAAAGAAAATAAAGAAAACAGAAATATAATTTAATTTGCGGACCTAATTATTAATCGAGTGTCTCTAAATTAGATAATTGGATTGGATCTGGAAGAAAGAAAAGTAATCGGCATCAAATTTAATTATGTGAGTCGTACTACCGAAAAAAAAGTAATCAGTGATGGATATATGTGCTTCTCGGTGAACGTCCAATAACTACGATGGGGTCCATGAAATTCTTGATTGTAACGACCAATACTTCTCAACATTGAACGTTTTACTTTTCTTAGAGCTTGTTACCTCTGGTAAATTTTAAATGTAAGACTAAATCAATATAATCATTGTTTATATCTAATTGGCATATTTCGTATGTTACTGAGAGATTTAAAAATATATCATAACGGATGGTTAAATAAATTATTATTATTTCACAAATAAAATTCAAAAGAGTCATGATGTATCAAATTATATCATTTATATATAGGTTTAAAGATCAACATTATTCTAAATTAAAATTTAGGTGTGTATTATTATTATTATTATTATTATTATTATTATTATTATTATTATTATTATTATTATTATTATTATTATTATAAAAGATACCAACATTTGTTTATATGATTATCTTCGGGTATAAACTTTTTTATTATGGATAGAATGTTAAATTTTCTTGTTTTACTTGAGTTGAAATTTAAAATAATTATTATTTTCTTTTTATAAATTTTGATAAAAGATAATTCTGAAATAATAATAAATGAAAATTTTAAATTGTCTTAGTTTACTCAAGTTAGAACTAAAACAAATTCTGGAAATAATAATAAATTAAAATTTTAAACTTTCTTAATTTATTTGAGTTATATCTCTTCTAAAAAAGATTATTATTATCTTACTATTTCAAGGGAAAATAGATGTACTTTTTATTTTTTAGATTTCCAGAAAAAAATTAACAATAAATTTAAATTTTGTTTATTCTTAATTTACTTGAGTTAGAACTCTTTTCAAATAATTATTATTTTCTTAGTTTTTTGTTCTAGAGAAAAAAGTAATTCCAATAATAATAATATATTTTTTGTCTTAATTTACTTCAATTAGGACTCTTTAAAAGTCATTCTTATTTTTCTTAATACATATCTAGATAAATTAGTTACTTCAAAATGTTGTTAGGATAAAGTGATATAAGTTTTTTGTTAAAAAAATGTTGTTACTATAAAATGATATATCTTTTTTTAAAAGAAATCTAAAATAATATTCTTAAGAGAATAAGAGAGATCTAAAATATTGATACTAATTAATTTTTTGTCCAAAAAATATGAGGTTTGTCCTAAGACGAATTCTTTTAATAATGTATATATATTGAATTGAGAAGCCATTAATTCCTAGTTATTCCATGTTAAACTCCTAACTACCTATAATTCAGTTTGATCCATCCTATAATTAAAAAACGGCTAGAAATTCTTTTTATTTGAATTAAACCGTAACGTTATCTATAGCACTGCATTTAATTTTGCCGACAAACGAACAGGTAGTAGCTAGGATGGGAAAAGGGCGTAACTGAAATCAAAGAAACAAGTAACCGTTGAATGGTTGTATAAAAAAGCTGGAGAAAAACAAAACAACAAATGAATTTACGGATTAATAATTGTGTTAAAGAATCATTCTTGTTTATTTTTTTAATTTTTAAAATTTCAACATACAAAAGAAGAAGAAAAATATTCATGAGTCTCATTTCTATTGATACAAAATATGCTTCATTTGGCTACCAAATTTGACAAAGACAAAGCACAGAGATTTTGCAAGATACGCCTAATAAGGTACACAGAAGCTTATTTATCTTGTTTTTCTTATATATTCTGTTAATTACTTACTTCTTGTGATTAAGGAAACAAGTAAGGAGAAAAAAGGAAGGAATAAGGCCATGATGAGTACTAACTACTAATTAAGTAGTAGGTTTGCTTGCTCACCGGGATGCTGGAGAAGCGGGGATGGTGGAGGAGCGTAGACTGGAGGCCGGACTTGAGGACGTCGACGTCGACGGGCGTCCCAATCCCCACGGCGTAGATGATGTGGCAGTTGAAGCCTGGCTCGTGGAACAGCCGCGCCGCAGGACTCACTGGTTCTTCTTCTTCTTCTTCTACAACTTTGATCTCCTCCGGCGCTCTGCGCTTTCCGGTCTTCACCGTGAGCGTGCCGAGCTTGGCGACCAACTCGTTCTCCTTCAACCCCATCGATCCCCTCTACTCGCAGCAATGATCAGTCAGATGGGAAGGAGTTCTGTTCTTAGTCTTATATCTGAACCCAACAAGTGGAGGATGAGAAATCTCAGGAACTCCACAAAGAAACAAAGAAGGAGAACAAGTTAAAGAAAGAGGCCGCTGATATTTATCTGACTTTTTGACAGAGAAAAGAAAAGGAAAGGAAAGGAAAGTAAATATCCATAGGACTACAACAATAGTGAAAGGATCCGCTTCGCAGGGTCCGTGACCACGACCGCTACCGCCAATGGCACATACATGTTATAAAAATAGGGTAATAAACAGCTCCCAGCCGATGTATAAAAATAATATGATACTAACTTAATAAAATGATAAAAATAATCATGATAATTAGAGACTTCCAACTGAACTTGGGAGCTGCTCAACCCATCCATTATGATGCATTGATGGTTATCATTATTATAAATGACCTCAACTATTTCCATGATAATTATAAATAACGTCCTCAAATTTAATAAATAATACAAGGAGAAAAATATAAAGTAAGATAAGATAAAAAAAAATATAAGACAAGGCATTATATGATTAGAATTAGAAAAATGATATGTAGGAGTCAAAATCAAATTATCATCATGATAATATTTTAGTCAACTTAATGTTCCTAATTATATCCAAATAAAGTTACAAGGGACTCATAATCATAATATAAGTTACTTCTAGAGAGTTCTAATCGCACTCAAAATCAAATTAGAGGGACACGCCGTATGAGAGAAATGAGGATCGAGGAACGGAGAATGAGAAACGAGAAAAAAAACTTAATGACGATCAGATATGTAACTAGGCGAGTCAACCTTAGGGCTTGTCATATGTATATGATAGAATAGAGGATCTACAAAAAAGTAATAATTATTATGCAGGCTTCTGCATCAAGATATAATGGTAGTAGTTAACCTCGACGACGCTCAAAAGTCCAAACACGAGTCATGTCCTATCATAACATGGATCGTGTCCGCAATTGGAGGGATGATCATGTCACTTAGACGCATGTCGTATTCTCATGGATCATAACAGACGACAAGAGTTGACTATGTCGCCCCTTAATACGGGTTGTGTTCCTCGACGAAGTTGGACTAAATGTTTCATTCTCGGACACAGGCCATGTCCCAGATCAAGACGAACTGCGTCCAAAGTTGCAGAAAATGGCCTATGAAAGACACGTCCACGGATCATACTGAAGAAGATGGAAACGGACCGCGTCGCACCTTGACACTCACTGTGTTCCTCGATCTCACAAAGCAAGAAAATAGAGCAGATCAATAGGTTGTGTTTGCCCCTAGAAATGGGTCACGTGCTTCCCAAACATTGGTCGTGTTCTTCGAGACAACAACAACAAAAGTAGAAAATGGGTCGAGTCACCCTAATGTGGACCACGTTGTCAAATCGGGTCGGACACGAACCATAATGCCGACCGAGTCACCTCAAATCGGTCGCGTTAAATTTGAATTGCAAAAGTGCTCAACGCTGGCCATGTTCACATAAGTAGGTTGTGTATAGAGTAAACGCAGGTCCAACCACCTGGAACCCAGACTGTGTCCTGACAATAGCTGCCACATAAACATATCGTGTTCATATCAGACGCAGGTCATGTTCCGACAAAAGAAAAGAGAATTGATTTGAAAATGGTCCGTGTTTGTTTCGGACGCGGACCATGTTTCGTCGCCTAAAGAAATAAAGATTATTTTTTTGATTGATTGATTGATTGATTGAAACGAAAACCCTAGATCTCCAATGACAAATAGAATCTAAAAGTTGTATTTCATGTGATTGAATTGATCCTTGAAAGGTATAATTTGGATCCCGTGATGCGAAAAATCACATGCTAAAAACTCAGCGAGTATACTGATCACACAAGTAATAAAATGATGACAAGAGTGTCGAACCCACGAGGATTGATGAATTTTAAAATTTGAAATCTTGAAATCTGATTTAAGATTTGCAATGAATTTAGAAAGAGATAAGATAAGATAGAAAATAAGAAGAAAAGATAAAAATAAAATATAAAAGAAAAGATTAAAAGATAAAAAGATTTAGTTTGCTAGGATTAAAATTTTGTTTCACCCATATTATCTTCTAGATTTATTCAATTAAAGTGTTTGAATATTAGATGGTGGAAGAATTGATTGAAATTTATAAGACTCCGGAAACTGATGACTTAACTATCTTAATCTTAAATTAAATCAGGAATACATAAAAACGTTAATCCTAAATCAATTTAAATTAAAACACAATAAAATCTAATCCTAAATTGCTAGGCCTCTCTTGAGTGAATAGCAACTCACATTCTATGAATTCTAGGAATAGATAAACATAAATCTTTCAACTAAGAATCCAAACACTTGAAAACAGCCGAACAGAGATACACCAGGAAAACGGCCCGGGTCGCGTCCAAAATGGATCGCGTCCGGACAGATGAAAACACGACTTACAGTAAAGAAAACAGGTACGGAAACGATGAGGAGAGGCGAAAACGACCTGTGTTAGACGAACACAGCCCATTTTGCCTTGGCTGAAAACTGTAATTCACAAAAATTCGAGAGAAAATTAATTAAGAGTAAATTATAAACAGTATATTTCGATTAAGTTAGTAAAATACTCAATAAACTTGAAAAGTATCAAATCACAAATTAAATAAGGTTTAACAGAAATTATTCCTAACAATAATGATTCTAAGCCTTAAGAAATAAGATTAGAAAAATAAACAAATGATCTACAGAATCCTATTGCTCTCTAAATCTTCAATCCTGCTCCAAGGCTTCTCCTCCAAAGATGGCTTCTCAACTCTTCAGAAATCTAGAAAATATGAGGAGTTCTCTTATTCTATTCTGTCTTGTGAGAAATATGTGTTGTCAGATATCAGAGATGTGAAATTTGATGTATGAAGGCCTATTTATAGGTGAACTTCGGAGGTGAGGCCTGACATCACACGGTTGGGAAGAGTTTAAATCGAACACGACTTGATGTGAGCCATCAGATTGGACGAACCGACGTGTGCGGTAGACAACACGGTCCGTTTTGGGTCAACACAGCCCGTTTTGAGGTATCTTAGAATTTGAGTCCAACACGACTGCGAACACGATTGGTGATTCTCTGCGATGATGACATGTGGCGCAATCTAGGACATCGATGGTGTCCGTTTTGATCCAAAACGTTGTGAACACGACACCTTCTTCTTCAATGTTGAACACGGGCCGTTTGGTTTGAACATAGGCCGTTTTGGCTTGATGGAAAACGAAAGCTTCAAAAATAAGTTGAACACGAGCCGTTTTGTTTGAACACATGCCGTTTTGGTTTTTTAATTTCTGAGTCCACTCGGTCAAATCTTCTATTTGAAGTATTTGTCATAAATTGATATAATTTCCCGTAAAATTAATCATATATAACACTTAGGTAGAATCTGACTCATGAATGGAATCTCAACTGAAATAACTAATAATGTATGAATTAATGTAAAATACTAGAAAAATAATATAAAATAGATGCATGTAATATGTATATTTTTGCATGCATCAAAGATCCCCAAACTTGAATACTTGCTTGTCCTCAAGCAAAAACTAAAGAAAAGCTAAAGAATCAAAAGAATCTGTCATGACTTCCATCCTACCAACCAATACTTTTCTCATGTTGTTCTTTTGCACAACTATCACCACAGTATCTATTCACAAACCAAGGATCCCGACTTTGTAAAAGTTCTGAACTCAGACATATTTAAACATTTCTAATCCAGTCTCATAAGATATAAAAATACAGCTAATCATATAAAAGCATAAATGTTGAAAACACAAGTAATAATTGAGCTTAAGATATTGAAATTTAAATTCTTCATAACTTTTTCTTTCATTTCAGTTCAATTTTGAACTCAGCTCTGATTTAAATACTCCAGTGTTTACCCATATTGTACAAGGTGGTCCATGTAACAGGCTTTCAATCGGTGGATCCTAGATCAGTTGGCCTTAGGTCACCCCCGACATAAATCCCTACGGATCTAATTACCCGGACACACCAAGGTTCCAGATAACACTTTTACATATTATCAACTTTAAGCAATTAAATTTTTGAAAATTTCACAAATTCTTATACTTATTTTTCCATAATATGAATAAGCTCAAAAATTACTTAATGCTTTCAATAAAAATACAACTATAATCATAACTAAATAAGAGAAAAATAAAAGCAAGCTGAATAAGAAAATGTAGTACTTAGTTCATAATTTTACTCAGCAACTTTCTACTTTTTCAATACCCAATACAGAGGTGATAGTTGATAAAAATGACAATAATTGGATTTCATAGATTAGCAAGGTGTCTAAAAGTTAGTGCTA
>LTAE01008646.1:9742-20137 GCA_001647135.1 Pontederia paniculata | reverse complement strand
CCTCCGTGTCTCTCTTGCTCCTTCCCTCCCTCCAAAAGCGCTAGATACGAAAGCTCTTAATAGCTCAAGAGTTCTAAAAGAAAATATTTATATTGTTAAATATGATAAATAGTATTTTTCACCCTTTAAGCTTGTAATAACTTTCTTTTGAAACATCTTGATGTGTAAAAATATTATTAGACTTATTAGTAAAAAAATGTTATAAGTGTTTTTTAATAATTTTTAAGTTTATAAATTTATATTACTATAATTATAATTTAAGAGATTTAAAAAAATAAAGTAACTAAAAGTAACCTAATTTGATGGAAATTATTTATAAATTAAAAAATTAAAAGAAATGAACAATTTATAATTCGACATTTGATATAACATTATGAAAATATTTAAAAAAGGGAAATAAACCTTATATTTTAATTTATAAATTAAATTTAGGGATCACAATTCAGAATCTTAATAAGAGTTCCATGAGCTATGTTACTAACAATATTAAAATCTTAAATAATCAAGAAAAAATAATTTTTTTATATTTATATTTGATCATTTAAAGAGAAATATAAATATTTTTTTTATAAAAATGATAGTTAACTTCCCAACTCATGACCACATAAGTAATCTTGACTACTATTATTTAGCATAAACATTATTTCACAAGTTAATCTGTATGCAAACCAAATTTAATTTGCTCTTCTCAAATAATCAAAAGTACATGCACAGAAGTTATCCTTGCATACATCAGACATGTCTCAAAGCTGCTGTGCCTTTCTGTGGTACATTAGACACTGTTGGAAAAATATTAACACTAGTCAAGAAAGCGAGGCCTCGTTTCCAGCTTGAGAGTACAACATAGACAGGGAAAACACTGCTGCTGCTGCTGCTGCTGCCCTAAAGAACAGGAGCAACAAGTTGAGAGGACTTGATGATCACAGGTCAATCATCCTGTTCTATCATTTCCCCGGAGGGAAGGGCAGGGGCTTCGAATCTGCTGAAAACTCTGTAAGCTGAAACGAGAGACAAAGCAACAAAGCACATCGAGGCTAGGCAGTGAAACCCCAGGGACAACTTGATCCTGTTGCAGAACTTCCCATAGTAGCTGCACACCTCACTCCATGAAACCTCCTTGTCTCCCTCATGTGCTAAGTAGAGCAGCTCAGCAACTGCTGATCCTGATGTCACCATCAAATACGCCATAATCTGCAAGCACCAATTGCTTAGAAACGTATATAGATAGAAAGAATTAAGCATCCTCAGATTTGGAGGAGAGGTGATCAAACCTGGTCTAAGCAGAAAAGAAGCCAATCATTACTCCAGAGCTTAATGCTTGATAGCAGAGCAGAGATCATGGAATACGCAAGAGAAATAACACTGATGCAGACCAGGTACCTGCATGGCAGAAGTATCAAAAGGAAGAGAAAAAAAAATGCATTTTGATGCTGATCCAGAAACATATGATGACAGAAATGTTCAGACAAAACTATCATTCTTACTTCATGCCAGAGAGGTTGCTGAACTCCACCTTCCCATAGGTGTCAGTGGACTGCTTGTTAGTGGCCGTGATCCATACAGTGGCAGCACTCATGGGCAGGAGGAGGAACCTGAGAGAGAGGTCCAGGAGTCTGAACTGGTTTGATGAGTTAGAGTTGCTTTTTGTTTCATCTTGCATCCTTCAAGCTGATCAAGGAAAGCAGAGTTTTATCGATGATCAGCTGCTTGGATTGTAGAGAAGAGGTGGAGAGAAGAGGAAAGATTCAAGCATGCTTTCTAATGAGGATGTTTGCAGGGGTGGTGGGTGAGCAAGAGTTAGTGGGGGGAATGAACTTTTCTCTTCTTTTTTTTTTCTCTTCTCTTTTTGACTCTCCAGTGAAGTGAGTGATGAGTGCAGCAATGATGGCTTAAGAGGTGGCATCTTTCTGACAAGGAAAAGTTTTCGGTCCTTCTGGATGCAGTAGTATGTTTAATGCAACAACTTTTGCCTTTGTCATGCAGACGTTAGATGACATGGTTATTAGCTATTAGTGACGGCATCTCCTAATTTTGGACTCAACAGAGGACTCATATAAATATTGGTCACAAGAACATAAGATGCAAGTTACATATCTCTTTTTTTCCAAGAGAAAATTATGTGCTTAGTACATGAAAAGAAAGAAACAAATTGATTTAGAGTTGATAACATGTATCACACTTGCTGCGCCTGGTCACTCTCCCGAGCTTAAACACGGGTCTCCTCCTTATAAGGCCTTGATTTGTAGGGAATTGAATTCTATTTACCAATACATTATTGGATTCATGGTTGCTTATTATAATGCCTATTTAGTGCATGCAAAGAAAGGATGATGATATATGTAGAACTTGACGCATAGCAAAAATCCCCCCTTGGAAGTAGTTGATATATGAGGATTAAGATAACTTTGATGTATCATATTAACAGATAGTCTGTATAACAATCAAGTACTCACATCTCTTTCTTCACTCATTTGCATATGCATTTAAGATAAGGTAAATGGAAGAAAAAAAAAGTGATCAATTTATTACCCTCTTAATATCAATAGCTATCACAAAATTACTTCTCTGCACTTGTATCATTGCTCTAAACTCTTCCCAGTTGCTAAGTTCTCTTCTTTTTGTGTTTTAGGAGTTGTACTGCCTGCCTTTTGCATCCTGATTTTGATAAGTTAAATTAGAACTTGAAAAGTCGATAGCTTCAACTAAAACAACAAGTCACAATTGACATTACCTGAGGAAGCTGCCATTGTAGAATCGGATGCAGCAAATTCCCCGGCCTCTTCTACTTCACTATCATTGTCCTCCCTGCTAAGTTCAATTTCGTTATCCTCGTCTAGTTCTTCGGTTCCTTCAGATGCACTATTATTTTCTCGCTCACCGAGTTCTTCCGTGTCAAAATATTTATCCTCCTCGCCTAACTGTTTGATATCAGAATCAGCATCATCCTCACTGAACTCTTCCTCCACGGACCATGGATGATGAGACTGCGATGACGAAATAAATAAAAATGAATGGTTATATGATTCTCATGAACTGGTAAATGTAAGTATTATATGATTCTGATGAACTAGTAAGTGTAAGTATGAAACATATTATCGTAAATATTGTGTTTGAAGGGTATGTAATTGTGAATATTACCTGATTGGTACAGCCCATTTTCTGATATTGGTACCAATTCTTGGCCTGGCGAGATTTAAATATGCACACTCGTTTTAGACTTGGTGGCAATGTTTCATGTTCTGAAATTTGGAGACGAGGACAATCATCTATCTTAAGATCCGAAAGAGATGCAAGGAAGACAAGTCCTACCAGTGACTTCAATTCTGAGCAATCTGATATTGTCAATTCCCTAAGCAAAGGTAGACCATTGAGATCAAGGATAGACAACTCGCTAGAGTTGATAACAGACAGAGACTGAAGCATTGGCAGGGAGGGAGCTGAGGTTAATATGTTAGAGCTTTGTATGCTCAACTCAATCAGGGAAGAAAACAACTGTTCTGGAATCTTATTCAAACTGGGGCAACTGGAGATGCTAAGTTTCTCAAAACGAGCTGTCGGCGAAGAACAAAGGAACTTCGGAAGCTCCCGCAGTTTCAAGCAATTCTCAAATTCAAGTTTCAGAAGGCAAGTAAAGTCACTGCTATCTACGTCGTGCCACTCCGTCCACTCATCCATCTTCTCGAATTCCAAGTATTCCAATGACCGGAATCGCTTGGAACTGAATGCTGGATCGAGAGCACAGAACTCATGGCCAACGCTTTTCACACATTTCATTTCATCAATTATGAGATTCTTGAGAGAGGGAAGCTGACCGAGCGGCGGAAGGAACTCACATTTTGGGCAGGAAGTTAGCAGTAGAGTCTCTAGCTTGGAGAAGGAATCATAACCCATCCATCTTGGGAAGTTGGAACCTGTGTAGCCAACTATCTGCAAGTATCTGAGGTTGGCATTTGGCTCCAGGCCCTCAAGTACTTGGTCAGCCAAATGCAAAACACCTATATTAACAGCATCATCATGGTGCAGGTTACTGTAATGGCTACACTGTTTACCGTCATAAACATCATCCCATCTTATTGATACGCTCTCCAGCTGCTTCTTGGACCTCAAATACTTCTCTTTGGGGGGAACTTCTGAAGGCGCTAAATTGTCATGAACATATATTTCGATTGATCCTCGAAGGTTCACCAAATCTTTGAGCTGTTGAAGGCTACAATGCCATCTGTCTACCCTCACATTCTGCAGTGCTTGGAGGTTGGTCAGCTCTCCCACCTCATGCGGCGTGCAAGGTTCACCATTAACTATGAGATGTCGCAAATTGATTAGATTTCCGATACCTCTAGGCAGCTCTGGAAGTTCCAACAGATCGATGTCTATGACCTGCAAATTGAGAAGCTTGCACATTGATTCAGGAAAGGATTTGATCTCCGGAAGACGAAGATAGCGCAGGTGCTTGAGGCTACCAATTGAGTCTGGCAACTCTGTCATGGGAATGCTGTAGAGATCAAGTGCTCGTAAGAACTTCAGTTTCTCAAACAGGCCGCATCGAGCATCAAAGGTATCGTGACTCACACCATAACCAACAAAAACTATCAGAAGTGTTCTTAAAAGCTTTGATTCGAGCACTGGCTTCAGGTATTTCAATTCAATAACATTCCTGAAAACCAAAGATAAGTGCCGAACCTGTTGAGGTATTTCAGATGCCTCATGAGCTGCTATCCGCAAATATTCTCCGCCTGCTACCAGTTGCGAAAGATCGTGGATGAGATCATGCATGACAAATTCACTTGTTTCTTCACCATAAGGGTGCTGCAGAATTGATCTCTGCAGCATTTCCTCTATGTATGCATAGCCACTGTCCTCTTCCAGCTCCCTGCCTCCTTTCTGAAGGAGGCCTTGCGCCATCCACAGACGAACAATCTGATCCTTTTCTAAGGCATAATCCTTCGGAAACAAGGACAAGTACATGAAACACCGCTTCAGATGCGCCGGCATGCGATCATAGCTAAGTTTCAGAGCCGGCAAGATCTCGTCCTTCTCCTTGTCAATTTCCCACAATTCACTCTCCATGATCTCAGCCCACATCTCCTCCTCGTGCTCGTTGCGAAGGATGCATCCGAGCACCTTGATGGCTAAAGGCAAGCCTTTGCATCTTTCCACAATCTTCTTGCCAATCTCTACCAAATTAGCATCTGGATGTCGGCCTTCAAATGCAAGCTTTTCGAACAGCATCCAAGAATCTTGGAAGGAGAGGTTGCCGAGTTCGAGAGGAGGAACTGTCTGCATGATCTTGGCCACTGGCTCATTGCGAGTGGTCACTATGATTTTGCCTTCGCCAGCACTAAGCAAGGGAGCTTTCAGCGACTTCCAAGGGCCGGATTCATCATTCCAGACATCGTCCAGCACGAGCAGAAACCTCCTTCCTCTCAGCTCCTGGTTCAAGGTGTCCTGGAGCTCGTCCAGCTGCGTGGACTCGACCATTTCCCCGGTGAAAGATCTGATGATCTTTCTTGTGATGCCCACAACATCGAAGTGATCAGAGATGCATATCCATCCCCTGTGCGGGAAATGCTCCCGCACACTTGGCTCGTTGTAAACCATCTGCGCAAGCGTAGTTTTGCCGACCCCGCCCATGCCAAGTATGGGAATGACCGAAACCATGCCGGAACCGCCATTGTTGCTGTCATCCTCCTGCTGCTGGGCCTCCTCTGAGAGCAAGAAGTTGATCAGGCGTTGCTTCTCCTCCTCCCTGCCAAAGATGCCGGACTCGTGGAGGCCGAAGCTCGCCGTCTCAGGAGGCTTCCATGCCTGAACGCGCCTCTTCTTCCCAGCTCTCTCCGGTAGGCAGAGCCTCTCCCAATCCCTGGTGATCTCTTCGAACCTCTCCGTGATCTCCCTGATTCTGTTCGCCATGCCCTGAGGGATGGCCACGGAGTAGGAAGCTGCCGCATCGTCGTAGTGCGCCATTTTGAGGCCGGCGCCTTTGGTGGCTTGCTTGTGACTTGGGGGGCGGTGTTTCACTTTGGATCGCAGGACCTCAAACTCCCATTCGCCGACGAGGTCCTCGGCGTCGTAGGCGATCTGTTTGAGCTCCTCCAGGCGGAGCCGCTCCGAGTTCTCCCTCACGTTCCTCTCCTCCGCCTCGTCAAGGGTGGTCTGGATGCCCTCCATCATGCTCTTCAGCTTGCAGACGCCGTCTCCGCTGTCGGCTCCTGGTATCAAGTAGGTAGACAGCGTATCTACTGACCATCTTATGATGGAAGATAAGATCGCTCCTGACATCTCTCTCTCTCTCTCTTCTCTCTCTCTCTCTCTCTCTCTCTCTCTCTCTCTCTCTCTCTCNCTGGTATCAAGTAGGTAGACAGCGTATCTACTGACCATCTTATGATGGAAGATAAGATCGCTCCTGACATCTCTCTCTCTCTCTCTTCTCTCTCTCTCTCTCTCTCTCTCTCTCTCTCTCTCTCTCTCTCTCTCTCTGCACTCCTTGCAGCAGCAGCACTATCTCTGTTTCAGTTCAGTGGAAGCTCCTACCTCTCCACATAACACAACTTGAGCACAGAACAAGCGAACAAATTTATTGCTGAAAAGTTCAATTTTTTTTTGTTTCTATGCAGAATCATATTTGACTACAACAGACTTCAGAAATCTGTGCCAATTCTTAGTACTCGACAGTAATGACAATACCAAGAAAGAAGTCAATCCGCAAAACTTATTTTTTCTATGATGATGAAGAGGAGCTTTGACTTTATAATAATAATAATAATAATAATAATAATAATAATATTTAATAATAATAATAATTATTATTATTATTTAATAATAATACAGAAATAGGAAGGCTAATTGTGATCATTATTGGTAAGACATTGCTACCCAACTTTCTGTTTTTCTCGTATTAATGGGAACAAAGTATCACAATAGTTGGTGAAAGAAATTTGGAAGAGTAAATTCAAAGACGGAAACAGCTGGATGTCAAATTGAGTCCACAGTAAAAAGAATGATGCCAAATTACAATTGTTGTGATAATGACAAAAAGATGGAATGAGCACATGGGCCTTTTGATTCCTTGATTATGAACAAGATTACAAGATTCCGATGCATGTTACGATTATGTATGTAGCCGCCAACAAAGAAAATGGTGACCAAAAGAAATGGTTCGGAAGGATGAAAAGAGAAACATTTGTTCGATGATGGAAGATGCCATGAGATTTGACCCTTTGCAATGGCATCCAAAATCGTTCACACTCTTTTCAACCTTTTATAATTTCTTTTAATTATAAATGTAACACCCCGGTGTTCGAACGAATTAAAGATATAATAATAAAAGAGAGAAAAAGAGAAATACAAACCATGTTGGTATACGACCCGAGCTGTATTGCAAATTCGATAAGACAAATTAATAGAAGATATAAAACAGATGGTATTTTAAAGGAACATAGATCGTGTTTCATGACGTGACAAAGTCCTATGAGACTTAATTACGAATTTAAATTTAAATTTATTTTTATATTAAACTAAAATTTTAGAAGATCTCTATATAAACACTAAGCTATGAAGTTATTTTTCTATCCTTGTTATTTTCTCCTTCACCCATCAAGTCTATTCCTTTTCTCTTTCTTTCTCTCCCTCTATTTGAGGATTAGTGATAATGTTCTTTGACCTTTATTCTCGATATTATTTAGATGGCACTAAGAAGGGGTGAATTGGTATATTAAAATTTTCGTCAATTTTTAAAGTGGTTATCTTAGCGGAAGCATATAAATGCAAATGTAAATAAGCAGAATAAGAGAACAACCAAACAAACAACGATTTGTTGACGAGATTCGGCCGAACTCTTTTGACCTACGTCTTCGTTCTGATCTTCTCGAACTCGAGACCTCCGAAGATCACTAAACCCTTCTTCAAATGGTGAAGGCTCTCTTACAGTTTCTTCTTCTCATTTCTTTCTCTCGAGGACAAGGAGATAATCTCTTACAAGTTCACTCTTGAACACACACTTTCTTCTATTTTGGATTCGTCACTCGAATGCTCAGAAGGAGGAACTAAGGCTTTTCACTCAAGCTCTCAGATTTTTATTTTCCAAAGTTACTTCCTAAGACTCTTGAGATTATAATATATACTCTGCACTCAACGACCTAATTTTTCTCTCAAAAAACTAGCCGTCAATGCAAGTACAATAACTCTTCACCTACTTGCGGTCGTCCTCTTCCTCTCCTTCGGTCGATCGCTGCTCTAGTAAAGTCTTCATTTGAACTATCGTCCGGTGCTCCGGTCGTCCACCGTTCGCCTTCGAACGTTCACAGTTCAGAGTCTTAAGCCTTCGTTCCTTAATCAAGCTCCTTCGATTGTCTGCCAATCCTTCGGTCGTCCGATCTTAACTTGTGCTCATTTCTCCAACTGTACTCTGGTTGTTCGCTGATTGCACATCAATCCCTTGGACGTCCACTTCAGTTGAAGTCATCTGTCAGCTCCTTCAGTCGTCCACTCTTCATCTTTGGTCGACCGACTTGACTCTTACTCTTTTCTTCAACTCCTCTCTGGTCGGTCGTTGATTGCACACCAATCCTTCGGACGTCCGTCTCTTGAGTTGAAGTCCTTCGTCAAGAGACTTCGGTCATCCGCTCTTCATTTTCGATTGATCGACTTGACTTGTACCATCTCCTTCAACACTTCTTTGGTCGTCCACTGATTCTCCCTAAATCCCTAGGACGTCCTTTTCTTCTTCTCTAAGTACTTCGGGCGTCCGTTCATTCTCCACTGAGATCCTCGGACGTCCGCTTTTCCTTTACTCAGTACTTCGGTCGTCCTCTCATTTTTCTACTGAGATCCTCAGACGTTCTTTCATTCTTCTGACATTTTTCGAACGTCCTCTGACAACCCTCAGATATTTTGGACGTCCTTTCCTTCTTCTGTCAGATAGACTGGTCGACCGCTGCTTTGTCTCATCAGCCCTCGGACCCCCTTTGTCTCGTCATCGATCGTCCGCTTATCCTTCGGATGCCCATTTATCCTTTAGGCTCAGACCATACACCCTTCCGGTCGTCCACTTGTCTTCACAACAAGACTCTCAAATGACCTTTGTCTTCGACTGAAGTCTATCGATCATCCGCTCTTCACCTTCAGTCAATCGATCTTCCTTCTATCATTACTTTGGTTGTCGGCTGCTTCAACTCATGAGTCTTTAGACGCCCTCTTCCAACACTGGCAATCTTCTGGTCGTCCACTGTCTTCACTCTGAAACTCTTGAACGATCGATGTCTTCATCTTCAGCTCTACGGTTGTCCACTCTTCATCTTCAGACGACCTTTCCTTCCTTAACTACATCATAGGGCGTCCACTACCACTTGGAGCACCCATTCTTCAACCTTTGTACGGTTGACATAGAACATTTGGTCGCCCACTGTTCTTCACCGGACGACCTTTCCTGTTCTACCTTGTCTTCGATCTTCCACTCAATAACTTTGGTCGACCGCTTAGTACTTGGCTTCATTTCTTCGATCTTTGTTCTTTACATAGGTCGATCACTTCACATCATTTGTACGACCACTACACACTTAAGATTTTTCCTTTATGTTTTCTCTATGCATAGGTCATCTGTTCTTCAACCTCGGTTGACCTATCACTTACTGAAACATAAAAATCTTGTCTTTCAAAGATCAATTCAGAAGATGATTAGTACATACTAAGTTTCCTCCAAATTTATGATCATCAAAACAATCTCGGGATCCCAGATTCAACAATCTTCCCTTTTTGTTGATTACAAATTCATGAGGATTCAAGACATGTAAATCAGAAATGCTCTACAATTTATTTTAACACTTGGTCATTGAGAAGCATACTTCAGAAACTAATTTTGCACAACAGATTTTTGTAAAAGAACTATCATTTCATTTCTGAAATCAAGAATGTCATACAAGAAATCAATCAGAGTAACAAAGACATTCAAGTCACAAAAGCAACATGCATTACAACCATTCAGATTTAAGGTGTTTTTCAAACACAACAAGCAATATACATTTAAGTCGTTCAGACTTAAGATGTTTTGGTTACAACAAAAAGTTTGCAATACAACTATATCTATCTAATTCTTCTGGTCCTTATCCTTTTTCTTTCTCTTAGAGGAAGAAGAACTTGTTGATACCCCAGCTATATCCTTAGTGATCCTAGTTGTTTCTTCTAGTATCTTGCTCACAGCTTCTTCCATCAAGATGTTGATACTTTCATCTTGCGCAGCAACTAGGTCTTGAAGCTCATCCTCTATCCCATCTCTCACAATTGTTGTTTCAATAGTAGTCTGGTCATTTTGCATCTCAATGACTGCTTGTTCAGCTAGTACTTCAATGTTTGTCTGGTCAGCTTCTTCCTCTTGTGCAGAAATTCTCTCTTGATCAGCTG
>LTAE01008645.1:0-20141 GCA_001647135.1 Pontederia paniculata | reverse complement strand
AATTATCTCATTTTTTTCTTAAAATCATGAAATCACTGATATTTTTTCATTTAATCCAAACTTTATTATTATCTAAAGGTAAACTATCTTATATTCCAACATTTTTTTTTCTTTTTTAATCATATTTCATTTTATTTGTATACAAATGCTACTAGATTTTTATGTTATTGATTATAATGATCAATAATAAATTATTTATAATTAAAAATTTAATTAATTTATACTATGTGATGATATAAATAAAATTATATTGTTTAATATTATTAATTAATTAAATAATCACAATAATTATTTTTTATATTATCATAATTATACATACTTAAATTTATAAACATAAATAAAATATATTATTAATACTTATTTGTTTTTAATAAATTAAATAAATTTAAATATAAAATATATTTGTTATTCAATTCAATCTAAACACTAAAAAATAAGAATAATAATATATATATATATATATATATATATATAATATTCATTATAAATATTTATTCTTTATTTATTCTCTAATTAAGCGACCCTAAAAATATATATAACATCTTAAAAATAATGGATTGGGACAAGTACATCGGTTGCTAATCATTGCCTAGGAAAAAACGGTGATTTGTCTTCTTCTCTTATTTATCATTCTTCATGTGCACAACGCCCACGATTCATGTATATCTACGTCTTTATACGCTGACAATTCCCAATCTTAAAGCCCATATTGTTAGAATCGGAGCGGATCGGTCGATCGAGGATTAGCCTGATTTTGATTTGATGTAAAAATTAACCAATAAGTTGGACCGATCAAAACCGGTTAAAAATCGGAAAAATGAGGATTGAACCGCTTGAATTGGTCGAACCGGTCGGTTCAGGAAAAAAAAAAGAAAAAAAATTGGGTTGGAAGTAGACTTTGAAGGTAAATAGGCATAAAAATTTAGAGTTTCAAGGTCTTTTAAATTAGTTTATTTTTTTATTTTTTCTATTTGAATAAATAATTATTAATATATATTTTTATTAATATTTTTTTATCAAATAAAATGTCAATTTGATCATAAACTTTTGAAAATATTTTTATATTTAATCATTATTTATGATTTTTATTTAAATTATAAATTATATTGTAATTTAATATTTTTTAATAGTATCATATTCTACGTTCATTTCTCCTGTCCGATTCTGTCCTAACAATATTGCCTGAAGCCAAAAAAAAGCCTCCCTTTAGTGGCCGGAAGAGCAGTGATCGAAGAGTCGCCTCTTTCTCCTGCGTTTGATCGTTTCGCCCCCGCTGCCGCCTCCAGCGCTCACGCCTTTTCGCTGGTTCGAATCCGAGGTATCCTTCTCCAATCTCCTTCTTCGCTCTTTGAGACTTTTCGTTGAACACTGTGGAGGGGGGAGTTTTAATCCCGCCGAGAACAATCATTCTTGCTCGTGGAGTGCATCTGATCCTTTCTTTTCCCCTTTTCTGATTTAGAAGAACTTTGTGTTAGATTGTGACACTATTGGGGATTTTTACTACCTAGTAGTTGTTTGTGCTGCGCCATAGATTTGGATGCATGCTATCGCCTTGATGTTTTATTCTACAGGCGAAAAGTTAGCATTTGGGGCTTCTTCTGCTTCATAACGGAATTTTAGTTATGATCTTGGGCTCTGGTCGGATAATTGTGTCTATCTCGGTTCTATATATAATAAAAGAAGTGAACTCGAGTTTTCTGCATTTCTCAATTATGTCCATGTTCTTGTTTAACATCCTCATCTCGTTATTTGAACAGAACGATGATAAAACTTTTCAAGATCGAAGACCAGAAAAGGGAGGAAGCAACCAACTCCAATGGAAAGGCTCCTGTCAAGAAGCAAAGTCCAGAGGAGCTTCGTCTTCATAAAGGTTCGTCTGAACTGTAAAGTGATCATCTATGCTAGTCCAATCTTTCGAAGATGTTAGGGTCTCTCAAATATAAGTTTCTCTTGTTATGGATTCTGCATCTATATATTTCTGCCGAATTTTATGTGTATCAAGATACCTGCAGCAGTAACCTATTTTGATCATCAATTTTTGTTATGTTGTAAGCAAATTGGCATACCTTCTTACAGTGGATTCATAACAGGAAACAATGTGATAGTGAACATCATAATATTAAAGATAGATTCTGTTAATAAATGCCAATGCATACCTGTATAAAATAGTATCTTTAAATGACAGCGATGAACATGAGCAGGAAATTCTGATTTCCACTAAAATGTTTTGCTAGTTTCTGTTATGGGCCGCTTTTGTTAGTCTAATGAGTATGAGATGCCATTCTCAATCAAATACATCGCCCCTCCAAAAAAAACTTAATAAATACATCAAAACTTCTATGATCAAAGTAGAATTTCAATTGTGGACCTATACAATGCATATTCTCATTGGCATACATCTAAGCTGGTAATGAAACAATTCACGCATATTGTCATCTAGGTGTTTATATGTTTAGTGTTCACTTTTCTTACTGTTGTTTCAAGACTATTTAGGTTAGTAAAATACCTTAATAGCTGATCCAAGTCTTTGGTCTATGTTTTAATTATTTTTTACCTTGTAATCATGGATCAAGATTTTTTTATTGTAATTTATTCTTTCTTGCAGATATTAGTGAGCTTAACTTACCTAAAACCACTGTGATATCCTTCCCAAATGGGAAGGATGACCTGATGAATTTTGAGATTAGCATCACGCATGNTATTTGAATAAATAATTATTAATATATATTTTTATTAATATTTTTTTATCAAATAAAATGTCAATTTGATCATAAACTTTTGAAAATATTTTTATATTTAATCATTATTTATGATTTTTATTTAAATTATAAATTATATTGTAATTTAATATTTTTTAATAGTATCATATTCTACGTTCATTTCTCCTGTCCGATTCTGTCCTAACAATATTGCCTGAAGCCAAAAAAAAGCCTCCCTTTAGTGGCCGGAAGAGCAGTGATCGAAGAGTCGCCTCTTTCTCCTGCGTTTGATCGTTTCGCCCCCGCTGCCGCCTCCAGCGCTCACGCCTTTTCGCTGGTTCGAATCCGAGGTATCCTTCTCCAATCTCCTTCTTCGCTCTTTGAGACTTTTCGTTGAACACTGTGGAGGGGGGAGTTTTAATCCCGCCGAGAACAATCATTCTTGCTCGTGGAGTGCATCTGATCCTTTCTTTTCCCCTTTTCTGATTTAGAAGAACTTTGTGTTAGATTGTGACACTATTGGGGATTTTTACTACCTAGTAGTTGTTTGTGCTGCGCCATAGATTTGGATGCATGCTATCGCCTTGATGTTTTATTCTACAGGCGAAAAGTTAGCATTTGGGGCTTCTTCTGCTTCATAACGGAATTTTAGTTATGATCTTGGGCTCTGGTCGGATAATTGTGTCTATCTCGGTTCTATATATAATAAAAGAAGTGAACTCGAGTTTTCTGCATTTCTCAATTATGTCCATGTTCTTGTTTAACATCCTCATCTCGTTATTTGAACAGAACGATGATAAAACTTTTCAAGATCGAAGACCAGAAAAGGGAGGAAGCAACCAACTCCAATGGAAAGGCTCCTGTCAAGAAGCAAAGTCCAGAGGAGCTTCGTCTTCATAAAGGTTCGTCTGAACTGTAAAGTGATCATCTATGCTAGTCCAATCTTTCGAAGATGTTAGGGTCTCTCAAATATAAGTTTCTCTTGTTATGGATTCTGCATCTATATATTTCTGCCGAATTTTATGTGTATCAAGATACCTGCAGCAGTAACCTATTTTGATCATCAATTTTTGTTATGTTGTAAGCAAATTGGCATACCTTCTTACAGTGGATTCATAACAGGAAACAATGTGATAGTGAACATCATAATATTAAAGATAGATTCTGTTAATAAATGCCAATGCATACCTGTATAAAATAGTATCTTTAAATGACAGCGATGAACATGAGCAGGAAATTCTGATTTCCACTAAAATGTTTTGCTAGTTTCTGTTATGGGCCGCTTTTGTTAGTCTAATGAGTATGAGATGCCATTCTCAATCAAATACATCGCCCCTCCAAAAAAAACTTAATAAATACATCAAAACTTCTATGATCAAAGTAGAATTTCAATTGTGGACCTATACAATGCATATTCTCATTGGCATACATCTAAGCTGGTAATGAAACAATTCACGCATATTGTCATCTAGGTGTTTATATGTTTAGTGTTCACTTTTCTTACTGTTGTTTCAAGACTATTTAGGTTAGTAAAATACCTTAATAGCTGATCCAAGTCTTTGGTCTATGTTTTAATTATTTTTTACCTTGTAATCATGGATCAAGATTTTTTTATTGTAATTTATTCTTTCTTGCAGATATTAGTGAGCTTAACTTACCTAAAACCACTGTGATATCCTTCCCAAATGGGAAGGATGACCTGATGAATTTTGAGATTAGCATCACGCATGATGAAGGATACTACAGGTAATATCTTGACACTCTTGTCTACCTTTCTAAGGAACTATATCTTTTGTAATCTACATATGTTTTATGATTATGAAATTATCTCTCTTCAGGGCTGAAAACAGTTCAAAATCACTATCTTATTATTTTGAAGTGCAAAGTGAATTGTTCTTCTGCTTGACTATTTGTTATAGTTAATCATCCTTCTTTTGTTGTCCATGTTTCTGGTATTTCAGGAGTGGAAATTTTATTTTTACCTTCCAAGTACCCATCTTATCCTCATGAGCCTCCAAAGGCTAAATGCAAGACGAAGGTAAAGTCTTGAGTTGTTGAATTGTTAGTAGTTATTTCCCTGCAGTATTTCTGTCCTCACGTTTTGTTTTGTGTAGGTGTATCATCCTAACATTGAGCTGGAAGGAAATGTCTGCCTCAACATTCTTCGTGAAGATTGGAAGCCTGTGCTCAACATAAATACTATTATTTATGGCTTAAATCTTCTTTTTACGGTAGTACATTTTGCAATATCTGTTACCAACATTCCTGTTCTCTTTCAGCAAGATTTATCCATTCTCTGTCTTTAGATTTTACTCTAGAAAGAGGTCTTCATATTTAAGTGATTTTTGACAATCTAGTTCATGTTCTAATTAATTTGCTTGTGTGTACTACTGTACCCTACATCTGTGCCTTCAGTCATGGCGCGCAACTTGTTATTGTGTACATTTCCATGTATAAATCACAGAGGGTTGTTCAAAAAAACATGTTATTGATGACTGGCTTATGTCCCGAAGATTATTTTGACCTGCATTTTGTGATTTACACATTGGCGGCTACAGAAAGAGATTTGAGGTCTTATGTCATTTCATATCTTAAAAACCACTTACACTTGTGCATTGAAGCTAATCTTGCAATGTCGAGCATCAATTTTATTTTCACAGTTTCCAGGTCATTTTGTTCAGTGATTTTCTTGAAACTGGATTAGTGTTATCAGTTCCCTGTTAATCCTTTACCCATTGAGCTCTTCTCTTATGTCAGTGTTTTATACTGTTTTACAAGAATTGTTTTTTTAAAGAAATGTACCACTTATGTTGGTTTGATTGCCATTGAAAAATGAGTGTTTCTGACCACCTATAAACTTTCACGAATGTTGAGGTGAACTGGTGACAATGCTACTCCTAACTCTAAGTCTGAACTGTCATTTCCTTTCGATTGTTTGCTATTGCTTGTGCAATCTTGCTCCTTTTGATTCATCATCTGCTATTTGTGCAGCAACCCAATGACGAGGACCCATTAAATCATGAAGCAGCTGCTGTCCTGCGAGACAATCCAAAGCTATTCGAGAGTAATGTCAGAAGAGCAATGACTGGAGGGTACGTAGGCCAAATATACTTTCCTAGATGCATATAAAGTTTGCTGGAATCAGTGCACTCACTACATTTGTGGCAAAACTATTGACGTCCCTAGTCCCAATGGTGTGTAAATATCGTGTAATCCTCCAAAAGGGGGAGGAGTCTCCTCCGCTTGTGATACCCTTTACTAAAAGTACATGAAACTCTATTGTTATGGAAGACGTATTGCTGGCGGATGTTGCATTTTGTGCACCAAGTTATGATAACCTGTTTGCTCTGCATTTTCTCTTGTTTGATGGCCTACAAAATAATAATTATCAATGTTGCATTTTCATTAATCGGAATTTTATAAAGAAAGTTTTAAGAAGTTCTCATTTTCTTTGAATAGCATGAACTCTCTTGTGTGTCATTAAAAATGTGTTTTATATACTTTGGCATATACTTCAAACATAATGTATCACATTTAAGAAAAAAAAGGTCCTTTGGGAACTTATTGATAAAAAAACGTTTTCATTGAGAAAAAAAGTTCATGGTTTCAGTTACCCTTCAATTTATCGATAAAAAGTTTAAGTATGTTGTTTCAGTTAAAACCTTTTTATGATGATATATAAGTTTTTCCCCTGAAAATAAAAAATAAGAAAGATAAATAAAGAAAGTAGATGTAGTGAACCGTTTACAAACAGTTGAAGTGAACAATGTTTACAAATAATCATCTACTTTGCAACATAATAAACGAGTGCCCTTATTGCCACTTCTAAAGTCTTAATGTCACTCATCTTTTATCCATCTTATCCTCAATTTTTTTTATTATTGACATCATATGAAATATTTAATGTCCTTATTGTTATTCTTTAATAGTTTCATATTTTTCAAAAATCTCTATTATATTTTTATTCTTATCTTTTATAATATTTTTTCTGTTATTATAATAAATTTTTTTGAGAAATATATTCTATTTATATTATTATTTTTTATGCTCACAATATTTTATTTTATTTTTTTCTCTTGTTGTTATAGTGACTTTAAAATTTCTGTTTTTCATAATTTTTGAAGCTTTAATGATTACTAAAGTTTTATGAAAATTAATTTTTTCACAGCATGTGCTTATCATTTCAAATAAAATTGTTATAAGTTATATATATATATATATATATATATATATATATATATGTATATATATGTATAGATATATGTATATGTATTTAAACAAAGTATTTGTAGCCAAATTGCTTTAGGATATTTTTTAGAAGAAAATTTAAATTTTTTAAAGCGTTGGAAAACCTTACAAAATATCTAAATTATGCCCGGCATCCATAGTAAGACATTTTTTTAGAAAAAATGTATTATTATAAATTTCTAGTGATTGTGCAAAATTTTATCATCCATATACAATATAAGTTGTTTAATTCTCTATAATTACAAAGTATTAGAAGATATAGTCAAACATCTTAGGAAATAGGATCTGGCTTTTCTACACCGCTTTGGGGAAATAAGAAAATTAAAAAATTTCGATGGTATTCTTACCTAATTGCAGCATTACAAACTTAAATTACACATGGAAATGTGATCGACTGCGATCGATTGAACAACATTTTTCTTTATATTGAATACATAACCATAAAGAAATCTTTTTTTTCCGGGGGAAAAAATAACCTGAAGCCTTTGTTATTATGAGGAATCAAATTGTATAGTAAATTTAAGAAAATTACATGCTATTCGGGACAATGACAATATTATATTATATTATATTTTTTATGAAAATAACTTTGTAAGAAGAAAATTTCTTTTTGTGTGAATTCTTAAAAATAATTTGTTTTGTATATGTTTTGATACATCACTTTCAAATATAAAGAATAATTTTATGGGAAAAATAGTTTTTCACAATACCCTTTAATACAAAAGGGTCTCTTTTAACTATGTGTCACGGTTTTGTTTCTACCAATTTTATGTAACTTTACTATTTTGTCAAATTTTTTTAGTTAGTTTCTTTGTTAGTCAAGTGATGGCATACTTAATGAATTCTTAAAAAAATAAGTGTTTTTATATTTTTTTGATATACTTTTTATATATCTTTTTAATATTATCATGGTTTTTTATTTTTCTACCATTTTTATGTAACTTTACTATTTTACAAATTTTTTAGTTAGTTTCTTTATTAGTCAAGTGATGACATTGTCATAAATATTTAAGGGATGAAACATACTTCCAATGATGATTCTTCATGTCTTACATCATCAATCTAACTCTTGCATATTTGATAGATTAAAGGGAAGCATGCTAACTCCTTGCCTTTGTTATAGCCTTGTTGTCATCGTTGATGAAATTTGCTTGAGAAAATATTTTGCCTAAGAATTTGTGCTGAAATCGGTATCACATTGTCACTGTTTGAGCAAAACCTTAATTGTGGGATAGACGTCCCACATTATCGCTGCTTACTCTCAACGCCCTATGTGTAAATGTTGCTCATCTTGAAACACTAAAGCCACTCTAAAGCCCCTTTGAAGACTCGTGACTCTTTGAAAAAGTGCCCTCCAACCACCTTTCTTGATCGATTCATGATAGTGTATTTGGCAAAAGCATGATCTATAGTTGCACTATGGAAGAGCATGTCTAACACATCTACCAAATGTTTGAAGTGTCGCTATAGAAAAAACTTTATGTCAAGCGAGAGAAATGTGCTTTCATGCGATCGGAGGTGCAATTCTTTAGACATGTCGTTAGGCACTTAGCCAACTGAAGATGAATGAAGAGAAGATCCATGTCATTCAGGAATGAGAACCATTCAAGCATATTCCCGAGTGAGGTTCTTCCTGAACCTCATGAACTACTATAGGTGATTCATAATTGGTTATTCATAGGAAGTTCTTCCTTTAGAAGGTCCACCAGTGGAAATACGCCCAACTCCTGAAAAATGTTTGACAAATGAAAGAGAGCCATGACCAAGGAACTAGTGATGGCCTGTTGAATCATCTTTTTCCATATGAGTTTCAAACGGACGCGTCCAACTTTGCTTTCGAAGGCATTCTACTGTAGGAGGGGCACCTCACGACGCTTGAGAACTACAAACTCAACGACACGAAATGACGCTAAGCCATAGAGATTTCCACATGGCGGATTTAACTCGACCCGATCCCAAATTTGACCTAACCCGATTAATTTTGATCGAGTTGGGTTGGGTCGGGTTGATGACAAATTAGTCATGAAATTTGATCCAACCTAATCTCCATTGAGTCGGATTGGATCGGGTCAGGTCATCGGTTTACTCGATTATATTGTTCCATATTTATTTTAATTACTTTTTTATAATATTTAATATTAATTATATATTTAAAATAGAAAGAAACATATATTTCAAAGGCTTGTAATAAATTCCAAGTATATAAATTTCACATTTTAATATATTTTAATTATAAAGTAATATAAAATTATTATAAAAAATGGTTCACATTTAACAATAAAATATATAAAAGTTTTAGTCATCGGGGTTGGGTCGAGTTGATCGAATTTGAAAAATTAAAATTCATACCCGACCTATTAATGACTGGATTATGATAGGATCAATTCTGGTCTGACCTGATCAACAATTCGATGAGACCCAATTGAGATTGAATCAGTTTGAACCATCGAGTTCATAAGGTCGATCCGACCCGATGAACACCCCTACTACTTCATGCAAGAGAAGGAGATGACTATTGTCATTCACTCCCTAAGGATGTGGTGGCATTACCTACTCAGATCACACTTAGTTGCAAGGATAGACAATGTTGCAACTAGCTAATTTGAGACACAAAAGAAACTCTCATAAAAGCAAGTACGGTGGCAGAAGTTTTTGTTAGATTTTGACTATGTCATCAACTACAATGCTGACAAGAACCAACATCATTTGTCGATGCTCTTAGTCGATGAGCAGAATATCACCCATTAGTTCCTGCGAGGGCAACTTTATTACTAGGATTAATGCATGATTGTTTCTGATCCAACCGCATACAACTTTCGAGAGCAGTCCAAGGAGGGGAAGATTTGTTCTAGGTTGAAGATGATTTCATTCTCACCAAGGGACATTGTTACTATATTTCCCAAGTAGACAACTTACGGTAGAAAGTTTTGAATGAGTGTTACTATTCAAAGTGGGTGAAAACATCACACCTTAAAGGCCTTGAAGTGCATTTCTATTAGTCACTATAGTAGGATAAGAGCTCAAATCAAGTGTCTGCTAGATTTCTAGAACTCTTGCCGATTCCAATGCGGACATAGAAGGATATATCCATGGATTTCATCACATGATAGTCAAAGTCTAAAGGGGTGGGAACTATCATGGTGGTAGTTGATCACTTTTGGATGCTATCTTTTGCACTGACTCTCCAACTTGCCTTGCCATCAAAGCTGCAGAAGTCTTCTTCAAGCATATGGTGAAATATTAGGACACTCATAAAGCATTTTTAGTGATTGAGATGGGTGATTCATTGGCAACTTTTGGAAGGAATTATTCAATATCTTTGACTCCAACCTACACTTCACAACGTCATTTCATTCCAAAATGATGGCCAAATGAAAAGGAAGAACGACATCTTGGAGATATACTTAAGGCACTACGACCATACTAATTATGAGGACTTGGCCAAACTACTCGATGCTGCTCAATTCTCTTACAACCTGCAAAGGAGCGAAATGACCAATCAAAGTCTATTCGAGATAGTGATAGATCGGTAGCCCTCACTTAAAATGTCTGGCACATCTCTTATATGGCGATAAAATCCCTCTTATCCATCATCTAACAAGCGAATGACATGAACACAACAACCTCGCTAGAGTCTACCTGCATAGAGCCACCAAATGCTTGAAGAGATGGGTTGGCACAAGTATATATGAAGTTCATTTCAAAGAGGGAGATCAAATCCGGTGAAGATAATCAACTATATTCGATCGAGCAAGAAGAACCTAAATAAAGATTTTGCTTCTCCCATTCAAGATTTTGAAAAAAGATGAGAAAAGTGACAGACAAATTGGAGTTTCATCTTGCAATTCCATCATCACCCAATTTTCTATGTCAAATGATGAAGACTCAGAGTGTGAGGTGTCATACCGTGCTTCCCCGACCATAATCAAACTAAAGATATGAGAAATTCTTTGCGCACAAGTATCAAAGCACAAATAAGAGTATATTATCAAGTGGAGCAAAAAACTTGCCACTGAAACACATTGAGAGCTCGTAGAAGCGTTAAGATAATTCAAGAAGATCACAACTACAACATTGATAATGCCACTAACTTAGGTGGAGGAAGATATCACAAATGCGTTAAGATAATCCTTGTATTCTTATTGTTTCTATGTGATTTTTCCTTTTTTGTCAAAACTTTTGTACTTATTTTTTTTATTAGCAAATTAGTGTCATTGTCATATCTTTGGTATATGGGGAAACATGATAATCCCTTTGTATTCTTATTATCTTCATTAATGAAATTTTCTTTGGCCAAGTATTTTGACCAAGGATTTGTTTTGAAATTAATTTGTCTCAATTGTGATATCAACATTTTGCAATGTCACTATCGAGGATGCCCTCTTTATAAATGAGATCATTTTATAGCACAAAGTTACTCGAAAGTCCATTCGAAAATCCATGGACCTACAAAAGGATATGCATAAGTTGGTATCATGCTCTCTAGTACCAAAAACTTTTGGACCCAATGAACTTGTCCACGCGCTTAATTGTGGTGACAGACTTTGTTGAAACTATCAAGCTATTGAACTAGTGGACGACGCACAAGGATATCATCGAAATATAGTAGGAGAAATTAAAGGTTGTTCAAGAGACAATGGATAGTATGTAACATCCTCAATTTTTAAATAAATAAAAGGATAAAAAGGAAGATATGGTAAGATAAGATGGGATATGATTAGGACGAAGAAAATGACATATATGAGTAAAAGTCAAATTCTTGTCTTAATATTTTAATATTCCTAGTCCTACACAAATTAGTTCCTAAATGACTCCTAATCACAATACAAGTTAGTCCTAAATAATCTTAGTCACATTCAAAGTATTTCTTAAGGAGTGAATCTAAGGACTTTCTTTCTATAAATAGGATCCAACACCCGATAACCTTTAAAGTAAATAGAATTGATTAACGAAAGGTCCAACACGGACCGGGTCCATCCTGGACATAGGTCTTGTTGCACTCTGCTTGCAAAATAAGTCAGGAATATGAAAAGAAAGGTTCAACACGGACCCTGTCCGAATTGGACACAGATTGTGTTGCTCTCATGATAGAGTCCTCCAACACGGGCAGTATTCAGATTGAACACAGACCATATTGTGCTCACCAAATTTCAAAATATGACTTTGAGATAAATGTTAATATTTTATTGATTTAGGGATAGAGTAAAATAAGAGAATTTAAGTCGATTGTAACTTGGATTACACCCTATAAATAGATGCTTAAAGAAGACATACCCTCTTTATTTCCCCAAGCTTAAGCACCATAAAGTGTTCTCTCTTTCTTTCTCTCTCTCGCCCTAAGTATTAGAAGAGGAGGAACGAGGAAGAGAAACAAGAAAAAATGTTAACGACAATCATATATGTAATTAGGAGGATCAAATATTCGATTTATCATATCTATCATATGAAATAAAATAATGATTTTGGATTCTTCTTAAGGAGATAATTATTATAGTTATTATCTAATTAATAATCTACCGTGCACGATCAAATAAACATTAATAACCCGGATGTTCGAACATGTGCCTTGTCCTGACGGACGCGGTCAACGTTCGCTCTCAGGAATGATCGTGTCTGCTATACTCGGGTCATGTCATGAGGACCACGATGGGGCACGCAAACACGGGCCATGTAGCCCTATGACGCAGACCATATTCGATAGAGTGAGGACGACGCCACCATGTCGCAACCGCATCAGAGAGAGAAATGGACCGCTTCACACCATGACGAGGGTCGCATTCATCGATAGCGTTGGAGAGGGAAACAAAGAAGAATCAACTCCTAAAAAATGGACCGTATGCTTTCTAGACGGGGACCATGTTCCTAGGGATGATGGTGGCGCACACAAATCCTAACTCTAGAAACAAGTTGTGTTTCCGCGACGCAGACCACGTTGATCGACCGGTTTAATCATGAATTAGGATGTGGGCGAGTCACCTTGAACTGATCATGTTAGGATTGAACCGACGACAAGTCAGACGCAGATCGTGTTACCACCAAAAGGTCGTGTTTAAAGTAAATGAGGGTCGGCTCACTCTGGACCTGAACCATTTTTCGGGCTGACAATAAAAGTGAATGACACGAACTGCGTGCTATCCTGACATGAGTCATGTTCAAATAATGTCTAATACACAAGTCTTAGGAAAATGGATTGTCTTCAAACTGAACATGTGCCATGTTTCCATCTTCAGAAATAAGTTAATATTTGCTTTATGTTATTCATCGCATGATAAATTGAGGTTGAGTTATCATTTAGAAATATATATGACCAATAGGGTGACAATTGCATGTAATTGAATTTGACCAATAGGGTTAAAACTAATGCTCTTCATGATTGTTAATGCTCACTATTGATTGTGTTAATTGAATAACTTAGGATAAAAGTACAATGATCAATGATAATGGGTCCCAAGTAAAGGAATTGAATCGGGCATGAACTATATGGATAAGAAAGAATAAGCATTGTGCCATCACAATGCAATTGAGGCTCTTACAAATGAGTAATTAATAATATTGTAAAAAATGAAATGATGCAATAGGAAGGTAAAAAGGCACAAATAGAGAAACTCAACTTATTGATTATGGTTTTTCCTCTACTACTTCATTATATATGATTTTTCCTATTATTTATTTTACATATTGAGTTTACCTCCCTTATTTTTTATCCTAAAGATAGGTGAAGACGCTAGTGATGCAGATGTTCGTGACCTATAGGAGTTTATCTTATGTTGACTTAGGATTTATTGGATTGTCAATTAGTTATATTTTTTTCATTATTGAACAATTTAATAGACTATTTTAATTGACTAGACTTATTCAATATAATATATTTAAAAGTTATTATTTTCACATTATATGTACATTATGTTGACAAATCTTTTGATCAAATGTTAAGTCAAATAAAGGGGTTGTAGCTATCAAAGTCAACTTCGCGTGCTCACTTGAACCATATGGGACGACTCAACGAGGATGTTGAACTCCGAATAGGGGAAGAACGTAAGGACCCAAGGAAAAAGGCCAAATGATTAGTCCCACATGGACAAAACAATGTGGTGATGATGAGCTTATAAATGATTGTCCTCTTTGCCATTCAGGATGTTATTTTTAAATCCATGCGAATCATGATCCCAAAGCAGATAATTTCTTGAATGGACTGTAGGTATCAAAGTCTGATGAGAGACACTTCATAGTTGTCATTAGTAAATTGAGTCCATGTGCAAGTAGTTAAAACAATCACCGTGCTATCAAGAGTAGTATAGGTTGATTCTTAAGGAGGTTATTAAGAGAAAGAAAAGGAGAAGTTAGTGTTTATATTCTCTTATTGTAAATGCAGATGACTTCAACGCATCTTGCGAATCAACCCCTCATGAGCAAGAAATGATGCAAAACATAATGACATATTCCCTCGTAAGAGTGGACACAGATATATAGAGGGTGTATGACTGAATTCGAGGATGAATTTATTTTTAACGATGTATCACCCTCAATTTTTAAATAAATAAATAAAATGATAAAAAGAAAGATATGATAAGATAAGATATAATATGATTAAGATAAGAAAAATGATATGTATGAGTCAATGTCATATTATTATTTTAATATTTTAATATTCTCAGTCCTACATAAATTAGTTTCACGTGACTTCTAATTACAATACAAGTTAGTCTTAAGATTCAAAGAATATAAGTCACATACAAAGTATTTATGGAGGAGTTTCACTCCTATACAAATTATATCATAAGGACTTTATTTCACTATAAGTAAGATTCAACACCTAACAATTTTTAAAGTAAATAGAATAGATTAATGAAAGGTCCAAGACGGACTGTGTCCATTCTGGACGTGGGGCCATGTTGCACTCGACTTGCATAATAAGTTGGAGAGGGGGAAAGAAAGGTTCAACACGAACCCTGTCCAAATTGAATACGAACTTGTTGCTCTCAGGATAGAGTCCCCCAATATGGTCCATGTTTAGACTGAACATAGGATGTATTGTGCTCATCAAATTTTAAATCTAACTTTGAGATAAATGTTAATATTTTGACATTTCGATAGAGTAAAATAAGAGAGTTCAAGTCAATTGGAACTTGAATTATACTTTAGAAAACTCCTAAAAATAAAAGATTGAAGAAGAAAGATCCTCATTATTTTCCCAAACCTAAGCACTACAAAGTTTTTTTTCTCTCTCCTCTCTCTCCTTGGGGACTAAGAGGAGGAACACAGATTGAGGAATAAGGAATGAGGAAGAAAAGTTAACCATAAATGATGATCATCATAAAATTTATCATATATATATATATATATATATTATATATATATATATATAGATGGTATAAAGGAAGAGTACAAAATATAATTATAATTTCAGATTTTGCATACGAAGATAATTATTATAATTATTAGATAATTAATAACTGCTCTAACTCATGATCAAATCAACATTACTAATTCAGACAATCAAACATGTGCCGTGTATGGACGGGCGCAAAGAGAACACAAACCACTTGGCATCATAAAGTTTAAAAGGAGCACGGGGATGAGTGATAGGAGCAACGATGTTTTGGTATCAATTGTTAGACAGAGCTCTAGATACCTGAAAGGAACTTGTTCAGTCTCGTCACTGCAAAGGCCCGCTCGCAAACATGTAGCCCGAAACTATGGGAATTGTTCCTGGACCTGTCGCTGGCGTCGTCCGCCTCCGCGACCTCGCCGCCACCGGGCGCCACAGCGAGGTCCTTGCAGTTGTCCGCCGCGCCCTGGCCGACCTCTTCCCCACCGCTCGCCCTCGCTCTCTTCCGCGGCATGCGCCGTGACGCCGTTCCCTTTGACGACGTCACCCTCCTTGCCCTCCTCCCTGCTGTCCCTCTGCTGGCCGTCCCGCCGCTGCACGCCACCGCGTTTCGAGCTTCCCTCGCATGTATTCCTTCCGTCGCCAACTGCTTCCTGACCTGCTATGCTAAGGTCGGCGACGTGGACGCCGCCAGACGGCTGTTCGAAGAAATGCCTGATAGCCGGAAGGATCTTGTTACTTGGAATGCCATGATATCCTGTTACGCCCAGAATGGGATTGCGCAGAGTGTTCTGGATGTGTACTATGAGATGGAGCAGTCCAATTATGTTGAGCCTGACGCCGTCACACTAGTAGGTGTCCTATCAGCTTGCGCCCATCTCGGTGCATACTCTGTTGGACGAAAAATAGAAGTCCTCACTTTGCAAAGACCTTGTCTTGCTTCCAACATCTACTTGAAGAACGGGCTTATAAACCTCCATGCTCGATGCGGAAATCTGGTTCGGGCTCAAAAAATATTCGACGATATTCCTTTAAAGAGCATTGTTTCATGGACTATGATGATCACGGGTTATGGAATGCACGGACACGGAGAGAAAGCTTTGCAGTTGTTCGATAGAATGATAGATGAGGGAATTAGACCTGATGGAGTTGCAATGGTCAGTGTTTTATCTGCTTGCAGCCATGCGGGGATGATTGATAAGGGAATGGAGTACTTCTCATCTATGGAGGCAAAATATGGGGTGACAGTCAAACCTGAGCATTATGCGTGCATGGTAGACCTTTTGGGCCGTGCGGGAAGGCTTCATGATGCTTGGGAGCTCATCGTATCCATGCCCACAAAGCCTGATGGTCCTGTATGGGGTGCATTGTTGGGGGCATGCAAAATTCACAAGGATGTTGAGCTGGGGGAAGTAGCTTTCGAGCATGTCATCGAGCTTGAACCGATGAACGTTGGATATTATGTGCTGTTGTCAAACATATACTCGGACGCCGGGATGTTAGATGGTGTGGTGAAGATTCGTACTATGATGAAGAAGAACGGACTTAGAAAAGACCCAGGATGCAGTTACTTTGAGTTGAAGGGGAAGGTTCACTTATTCATGGCAGATGACCATTCTCATCCTCAGGCTAATAGAATTTATGAGATGTTAATTAAGTTGGAGTCTTTTGTTCACGGAGACAAGGAGATTGATGAGAAGAAGAATGCCCCATTGACTGGTGTGCATAGTGAGAAGTTGGCTATTGCGTTTGCAATCTTGAATACTGAAATTGGAGCAGACATTGTGGTAATCAAGAACCTGAGGGTATGTGATGATTGCCATCACTTCATGAAAGTAGTCGCTGATATAGTGAATAGAAAATTTGTCATCCGTGATGCTAGTCGCTTCCATCACTTTGAAGGAGGAAGATGTTCTTGTAGAGATTATTGGTGAAGATTTTATTATAATTGGAAGAGTGCTCAACATGAGAGGAGGCACCAAGTAGTCTGATGCTTGGGTTGCCGTTTGACTTGATAGCTAAATTCGTGGATTTTTTAATGGTTCAGCTTATCGCATCTGCATCAACATTGTTTCCTAACAATATGTTGAACAATTCCAGGACTGCTTTATTGAGCTTTTGCTCTCCCATTTAGTGAAATTGAGGTAATTTTAGGTGAGGAGTAGTAGAGGCTACTAGATAGCTTTTTTCGACTATATGGATCCAATGCCCATTGACTCAGCCTCCATAGCTGAGTTGACTGACAGATAATTTTAGAAACCTAGTTTATGTTTTATCTAATCTTTTTGTAGTATGGTTTATACAAATTTCTCCCTTAAAAAGAGTTGATTTTCTTTTCTTTCTTCATAGGTTCATGGCTCAAGGCTTAAAAAAATCACAACATATTGTGATAAAGGTCCTAAATTTCCCGGTATTGAAGCATGTTGGTTCCAGATCTAAATTGTGCTTACATTATTACTCAAAATCTTAAAACTCTTGAACCCTGAGCTTCGTCGAACATTACTTGCATGTCTACATCTTCTAAAATGATCAATTGTATGTGTACAGTATACTTGTTACTTTGTTGCAACAAATGTATATTTGAGTTATGAGGCTTCAACCAAGAGATTTTTGGTGACATACTCCACATAGTAACATGAGAGGCATGCTGCTTTGGAATGTAAGTCAAACATCCTTTTGTTAATCATTCTTTTTCTCCAAAAAAATAAATAATATTTATTTTTTTGTCAATTGATGGTTTGATGCATTTTTTTATGGTCTCTGAACATGTGATGTATTTTGGAATGATGTGAACCTTTAATCTGGGTCGTGATAAATTTGATTGGTTATATAACTAATGTGATTGTAAATTACTATTCAACTTGTATGATCAAATTTGATCTTTTAAGTGCCTCAAATGTGTCAGTTCTGCAATCACCAATCTATTAATTCATGACATGACCTTATGAGTCCAACCTCTACATTTCGTTTTCCCCGACTTACTACAGTTGCAGTCATGAAACAAATGCCCTTTTCAGGTCCACTAATTTAAGGTTTCCTTGCTTCCTCGTCAAAAGGGCAATGCAAAAGAAAGATGTCCTTCATTATTTTAACTTTGACTCACACTTGAGAACTTCATTACATAGATAAGTTATAATTTGGACAAGTTACGGCAATGAACTAATTATAACTTATGCATCATTTTCTTGCATATTCAGAGAAGCATCAGCTTTTACTCATGAGCCATATTGTAATTAAGTTTGGTTCACCACATATTCCTTAACCCCAATCGTAAAGGTAATAAGGAATAGGTGGAGTAGATTCAACTCCACATGTATGGACCGCCATCAGATCTATAATGAAGGGCTCAGATCAACACATGGAGCTCTTCATTTTAAATGAAAATAACAATCTGAGCCCTTCATTATAGATCTGATGGCGGTCCATACATGTGGAGCTGAATTTTCTCCACATATTTCTTAACCTCAATTGTAAAGGAAATAAGAAATATGTGGAGCAGATTCAGCTCCACATGCATGGACTGCCATCAGATCTATAATGAAGGGCTCAGATCAACACATGGAGCCCTTCATTTTAAATGAAGGTAATAATCTGAGCCCTTCATTATAGATCTGATGATGGTCCATACACGTGGAGTTGAATCTGCTCCACATATTCCTTAACCCCAATAGTAAATGTTTTAGCATGCATTAGAAAATACAAATTGCTTCAAAGTCATCGATGCATCTACTTATTCGCCGCATATGTGATCACATTTTCATATCGTATGCTCTTTTAACATTTATTTGAGTCTACATGTGCAGGCATGGGATGACACTTGGATTCGCCCTTGTATGTGGTGATCCATGAGGGATGTGCAATAATCAAATTCACATGCTTTCTAATTCAAGGATATATGCCGAGTTTACATAAATGGAAACAAAGTGATGGCCCCAGTAGGTAGTGTGCTCAACCATATTGACGCTCTGTCCCTCAAGGAAAAGAGAAACAACCTTAGCTTCACAGCGTCCTCAGAAGTATGGTAGCACATGAAAGTGTTGCAAATCTTGATAAAATTGTTCAGGTGGATGTAAGGGTTTTCATTCTGAGCCATCCTCATGATAGAAGGGTTGATCTTCAAATTGTTTGCATTGATCATTGGGAGGACCACAATGGATTCAACATTCTTGTACTTAGAGGACACATAATTCCTCATAGTCAATTCAGTAGGTGGTGCAACAACTCTTCCTTGTTCTTTAGTAATCTTGGTTGTTCTTCTTAATTGTCAAGTTGTTCTCTTGACCTCTGGATCAAATAGTAACTCAGCTCCTGATTGCGCGACTCGGGATCGAGTTGCTTTAAGATTACTTTGCAGAATGTACACCTCCTTGTGCTTGAGAATGTCCTGAAAAATTCACAAGGGTTTTATAGATTTATAACAAGAAAATAAGCACTCTCTAAATAGTCTACTAAAATCAAAATAAGACATAACAAAAATTTTTCGGCAACGACACCGAAAACTTGATGCGTGCTAATTATGTAGATAAAATCATTTTCTAGTGCCTAGTCGTATCAAGTAATAAAGAAAATGAGTAGAGTATCATTCTGATAAGTAGTTTTCATATAGACAATTCTGTGCCAAAACACTTGCATTTTCTATTCATTTTCAGCTTAAATGTATATTCTTTCTTGTCTATAATCTTGATTTCCCAAACTTTTCATATGGCTGACATGTAGAGTTTTATACCAAGATATATGCATATATTGATGAAATCCCAGCTCTCATTATCTCATTTTTGATTTGCCAATTAATTGTTAACCTAATCCATTTCATCAAATCACTATATGAGGAACATTTCTGATTTAATTGCTAATTAGAAACTAAT
>LTAE01008644.1:3195-15869 GCA_001647135.1 Pontederia paniculata | reverse complement strand
TATATATATATTTCCCTTACCAATCTCCATAGCATAGAAGGAAAGGTTGAACGGTCTTTATACCAATGATATACTTTTCTAACTCGACATAAAAAAATTAATTCAAGTCCACGTACGAAACACCTCAATGTGTAATTTGATTTTATTTTTTATATATATTGAACTCTTCAAGCAAAACTAATGGAGTCTAATTTCCGTGCACTGACCTCTTCAAAATTCAGGAACATATAGTTGAGACAGACGAAGGCCCATCAGCAAACAAGAAAGATGAGAAGAGGAGGAAGGTATCATCTGCTCCTGTTAGTTTGTATAATTTGCATGCTTGGAGTGGTTGCAAGACCTTGCTTTTGCTTGAGATCAGATCCATTTACTTCACCAGTAGGCAATGATGTGCATCATACACCATCTGAACAACTCGTTGGAGTGAGTCTAAGCCTCTAAGGTCAGGACGAGGAACACCACGACCTCCATCCCCGATTCCGGCTCCCCACCCCCGGAGGAAGAAGCCACCAGCTGCCCGGCCGCTGCCGCCGTCCATGTAGTTCAGTTTACTGTGTTTAGCTTTCGCTTTGGTCTGAGCTCGAACTCCTATTTATCCCATGTTAATTCACAATGCTCCTGTGGAGATTTAAAAATGTTTTACGTTTTTTTTTTGTTTAAGATAGGGAGAAAAATATGCGACCTTACTCGAGAATTAAGCTATAAATTTATACTTTTTTTTCTTCATATTATTATAAAATTATATTTACAAATGAATGATTCGTGATATCTCATGACTTAAAAGGTACTATCGAAAACTATAAGCTATTTATCGGTGAATTGCAAAGAAATTCGTCGTCGACAATATCATCCTTTTTAAGATATTAATTAGTGCAAGAAATAAAACACGATTTTAAAGTACAGGTATATTCATATATACATAATATTTTTCTTGTGATTTGTTCGTGTATTATCACAGACCTTAATGACATGATGAAAAGTCACTAAATTCTCTAAAGAAAAAAAAATACAAAAGACATATTTTAAATTAGTCTCGCATAAGTTAAATTATATAAAAAATGATAATTATATATATTATTAAATTAGATGTATTATTAATAATATTAAAATTTTAAGCTTATTAAAAAATAATATTTTTATATTTATATTTTTAACGCTCTTTTTATGTGTGGATCGCTGATAATTTTAATCTAACTTAAAGTTTAACATGTGAACAATTAAGAAAAAAATAATTTTTAATATGACATCGAAATTTGAATTCTGAACTTCTAACTCTGATACCATATTAAATTTGATATACTATTAATAATCTTACAAACTTAAGTTCTATAAAATATCTTTATATTTATAACTTTAACATATAATGTGCTTTTATATGGTATATTTCAAATCATGTAGATCAAAATTTAAAATGAATAATATCTAAAAGCAACGGGTCTATACCATCTACAATATTAGGTTGACTAAAAGATCCAAATAGAACCGTGTCTTCTATTTTGAGTCTTCGGTCAGTGCCGTCTTGGACCTCCTACTTTAATTATTCTCAACGTCTGTTCATAAGCCCTGTTTGGTAAAAGAATAAGAGTAATGAAAATTAGAGGGAATATTTCTTTTTTGTTCTTTAGAAAGAATAGAAGTGAACTATTCTTATGGTAATGTTCTAGTAAGATGTTTGGATGAATTAGTTGGTATTGTAATAATTAAAATAAGTGAAAAAAAATAAAATTAATATTTTATTACATATGTTTATTAAATATAATTAAGGGTTTATAGTAAGTATTAACTATGATTAATTAATATAATTTTAATTATTCAATTATATAACGATAAAATTATTGGCACTAATTCTAATTAAGATTAAATAAAACTAGTTAATCTTGTTTGCCATTCTATTTTGAATAACATGTTATTACCTAATAATTAATTAAATACTTAACTATTAATATTATTTATTTTCCATCTATTGGTGCAAAATTTATAAGATGCTAAAAACTTAATTAATTATATAATTATAAATATGAAATGATTTGATAAAGCAACGGGTCTATACCAACTACAATATTAGGTTGACTAAAAGATCCAAATAGAACCGTGTCTTCTATTTTGAGTCTTCGGTCAGTGCCGTCTTGGACCTCCTACTTTAATTATTCTCAACGTCTGTTCATAAGCCCTGTTTGGTAAAAGAATAAGAGTAATGAAAATTAGAGGGAATATTTCTTTTTTGTTCTTTAGAAAGAATAGAAGTGAACTATTCTTATGGTAATGTTCTAGTAAGATGTTTGGATGAATTAGTTGGTATTGTAATAATTAAAATCAGATATTTGATTGAAGTGAGAAAAAATAAAATTAATATTTTATTATATATGTTTATTAAATATAATTAAGGGTTTATAGTAAGTATTAACTATGATTAATTAATATAATTTTAATTATTCAATTATATAACGATAAAATTATTGGCACTAATTCTAATTAAGATTAAATAAAACTAGTTAATCTTGTTTGCCATTCTATTTTGAATAACATGTTATTACCTAATAATTAATTAAATACTTAACTATTAATATTATTTATTTTCCATCTATTGGTGCAAAATTTATAAGATGCTAAAAACTTAATTAATTATATAATTATAAATATGAAATGATTTGATAAAGCAACGGGTCTATACCAACTACAATATTAGGTTGACTAAAAGATCCAAATAGAACCGTGTCTTCTATTTTGAGTCTTCGGTCAGTGCCGTCTTGGACCTCCTACTTTAATTATTCTCAACGTCTGTTCATAGTGTCCAAGAGATTTATTTGATTTTATCTTTTTATTATTATCATGAGCGGGAGTGAAAATTTGGAAAATTTTAGCTGTGCAACTATTAAAATTCTCTTGGGATTTACATTTATAGGAGATTATTATTTTCCGTCTTTTGTTTACATAGATGTAAGGAAAACATGGGAGATCAACTATGATGTTTGAATATGTGCAAGTGGACATTTGAGAGTTCGATATGTGTTACTAATTTTAATAAATATAAATAGTTGACATTTTTATTATTATATTTATTTTACTTCCCATTTATTTAATTAATTTTTAAATAAATATTTAATATTTCCATTTTGTAATTAAATATCTAATATACTCATAGTTTATTTTATACCTATTTTTATTTATGCTTTGTTCAATTCTTTTAATTTTTTTAATATATATTTTTCTCGTATGGACTTAGAGATTGTTTGGGTTAGCTTATAAAAACCAGCTGATAAGTAATAAACTGCTGAAGTCGATCTTTAAAAAATAATTCATTATGTGTTTGGATTAAAATAGTCAGTTTGATCGAGTTTAAAGTTTAAAAAAATAAATATATTAAAATAGAAATAATTTATATATTTGAAAACTATTTTAAATATTTGAAATTACTATTCATGTTACACACACAGATATATATATGTATATGTATATATGTATATATGTATATATGTATATATGTATATATGTATATAAGAAATAAATTATTTTTTTGATCTAAACCAACGAAGGATCGATGCATTTGTCATCAATTTGATTTAATTTGAAATTAATCGATTTAAATCTCTCTTTTAAGATGGGGACCATCTGATCATTTTTCCTTTTTTTTTGGCACTCTAAGAGAATACACTTGCGATATAACAATAAATTTGAGTACTCCGATCCTATTCTAAAATGTAATATGAAAATCCTATCTATTCCTATATTTGAATTGTACAAATATGTCTTGAAAATTTTCAATACAAATTCTTGTATTCATTACTGAATTACGGTAGCACCGTTGCCACTCTATTATTTTATCCTTGTCTAATAAAATAAAGTTACAACAGTGCCGGCATTGAATTATTATTTTTAGTCTCGAGTCATATTTTCACTACAAGAAAAATCCATTTTTTTATGGAAGAATATCCCTCAAATACCGACAAAAAATTATGACAGAAAAAAATTTCTCAAAAATTTTGACGAGTTTGCACCTGTCAGAAATTCTAACGGGTCTGGCCCATCAGAATTTCTGATGGTGGATAGGTCCGTCAGAAATTTAAGAGGGTCTTATCCGTCAGAATTTCTGACTGACAAGACCTTCAAAAATTTCTGACTCGTGCAAAGCCCGTCAGAAATTCTGACGGGACTGAAACACCTGTCAGAAATTCTTTCAGATGGCGGATCCGTCCGAAAACACAGCCAGTGACCCCCACCCGTGTGTATAGTGAGTCCGTGAGGGGAAAAATATTTTTTTATTTTTTGGGGGACTTTTTTCCTCAAAAGATTCGTCAGAAAATCCCCTATAAATATCTTCCCCCTTCTCTTCTTCCGCTCACCGAATTTCCTTTTGGCGCGCTACTTCTTTTTCCTTCGCCTTCTCCGGTCCGCATCTTCGTCAGAAAAGATAATTTTTTTCAGCACTTGCCAGGAGCTCGCCGGCGACCCTACTTGCGGTCGCGCAGGGTCCCCGCTTGAGCAGGGTCACCGGCGGACCCTTGCGCGAGGTCGCGTAACGGTCCCGGCGGACCCCTATGCAAGGTCGCGCACCGGTCCCGACGGACCCCTGCCCCAGGTCGTGCAACGATCCGTCGGTGACCTTGCGCGATCTCGCATGTAGGGCACATGTGCCCCTGCACGATCGTGTGCAGGGGCCCATTTTATTTAATTTTAATTAATTACGTTTATTCAATTATTTATGTTAATTTTTTGTTTAATATTTGTTAGTTTCATATTTTACTTATGTTGATTAATTTGTGTAATATTATTACTAATTTAATGCATTGTTTAGTGTAATATTATCACTCAAGTTACACAAGAGGGAAACACACCAAAGTCAACTAGAGAACTTTTGGAGGGAACATGTCGGTACGAACAAAATCTGTGTCGGGCCCTTCAAGTGAAGAGATACAATGACGTGTTGATAAACGACTTAAGCAAATGGAACAATAGATGCAATGGAACAACATATGCAACAATGATTTAAAATGCAGATGGAACAAGTCTGGCGTGCGAAAAAAAAAGAAAAATGAAAGAAATGTGGAGACCGATGATGAAAGGGCAAGCTCCTACTAAAGATACCGATGAGGATAATGATATATAAATTAAATATTTGGAACGAAATATGTAGTATATTTTAATTAATATAAAAAATTTAATTTTTCTAACAAAATATTATTCCTGTTAAACTATCAACACCCTTCTATTATCTTGTGCACAGCAATAACAAAGATGGAACTACTAAAATGAATTATATTGAAGAAATGTATCAACCTGTTTCAATCCTTCTAATGCTCTGTTCATCTATTTATATACATAGAATTCTACAGAATAACTACCTCAACTAACTCTTGCTTACATGTCACCAACTAATCTTACATGTCACTCCAACTGTGTGTCAACTTGACACTTCATCATGCCCCCTCAAGTTGACATTTGTGAACATCTAACATTCCTAACTTTTCATGTTGATTTGAAGTAGAAATGTATCTGGTCTAAATTATTTTATTTTGAACTTTCTCTCTAACAAAGTGACAATCTATCTCTATATGCTTTGTTCTTTCATGAAACATTGGATTTGAAGCTATTTGAATTGTTGCTTTATTATCACAGAAAACTTGAGTTTGCTTCAGATTTTGCAGTCCAAAATCCTTCAGTATTGCAATGAACCAAACAATTTCAGATGTGGTTGATGTCATACTTCTATATTCTGCCTCTGCTGAAGATTTGGAAATTGTGCTTTGTTTTTTTGCTTTCCAGAAAATTAGACTATCACCTAGTTTAATGCAATATCCAGAAACTGAACGCCTTGTGATCAAGCATGAAGCCCAATCTGAATCACAAAAGGCTTGTATCTGATAATTTTTTTTCAGCTGATAAAAACACTCCAATCCCTGGTTTGCCTTTTATATATCTAACCACTCTCTTGGCTGCTTCCATGTGTGATAATTTTGGAGCATGCATAAACTGGCTTAATGTCTGAACTGCAAAAGTAATATTTGATCTTGTCATTGTAAGATACAATAATCTGCCAATTAATCTTTTGTAGCTAGATGTGTCTTCAAGTAATTTGTCTTCCCTGTTAACATTGAACATATCATCATATTCTTTAGAAGTGAATTTTATGTTCTGTTCTAATGGTGTTTTAGCTGGTTTAGCCGCAGAAAATCTCATTTCTGAAACTAATTTCATAGCATACTTTCTTTGATTCAGGACTATATGCCACTTTATTTCTTGCAACTACTACTCCCAAAAAATAGTTCAAGTTTCTCAAGTCTTTAATTTTGAAATTCTGATGCAACACTTTCTCTAATTCTTCAATCAGAATCAAATCATTCTCAGTGATTAACATATCATCCACATAGATGAGGAGTATCACAATTCGAGTACCAATCATCTTAGTAAAAAGGGAATGGTCATTCTTACTCTGTGTATAACCATTTTTAACTAAAGTAGAAGTTAATTTGCAATTTCATTGTTGACTTGCCTGTTTCAAATCATAAATGGATTTTCTCAACTTGCATACTAGTTTATCCGCTCTGAATTGCAAAAACCTTTAGGCACATCCATGTATACTTCCTCAAATAAATCTCCCTGTAGAAAAGCATTATTAACATCCATTTGAAACAAAGACCAAGAATTTATAGCTGCCAAAGTCAAAGCAATTCTGATTGTAACTGTCTTTGCAACAGGTGAAAAAGTCTCCACATAATCAATACCCTCTTGCTGAGTGTATCCCTTTGCAACTAGCCTGGCCTTGTATCTATCAATAGCACCATCTTGTGAATACTTAATCTTAAATATCAACTTGCAACCAATTGCAACTTTTTCTTCAGGCAAAGACATTAATGTCCAAGTTCCATTTTCTTCTAAAGTTTTGATCTCTTCTTTCATGGCATTCACCCATTTTTTATTCAATCTAGCTTCTGCATATGTCTGAGGTTCCTTTATTCCAAAAACAGATGATAAAAAATACTGATATGCAGGTGATAAATGGTCATAAGAAATGTAATTGGCTATTGGATATGGAATGTCAGTTACCTGGTCCCTTGTCTGATGAGAAGATGATGGTATAGTAGAGACTATATAATCCTTTTGCCAAATTGGAGGTTTGACAGACCTGACAGATTTTCTAAGCTGAGTTTCAACTGGAACATGTATTTCAAATGGAATAGTTACATCAGATGTAGTATCTGATGAAGATGGTAAACTATCCAAAGAAGGAATTATGGGATCAGAAAATGAAGTATCAAGATTATGTTGAATTTCTGGAATAGAAGAAGATGTATCAAGGTGATGATCAGATGTATTAGAATGTAGAGTATCAATATGTGACTCTGCTGGAAAAATTTTATTATTTTCAGAAACTGTTAAATTTCTGTCAACAGGCAAGGAATCAAGAAGAAAAGGATCTGCTTGAATAAAATGAGACATTGAATTATCATTTGTGATAGAACCTGGAAGATTTTTGGAAAAAGGAAAATTATGTTCTTGAAAAGTTACATCTCGACTAACAAATATTTGTCGAGTTTGGAGATTTAAAAGCTTATAACCTTTCTGAACAGATGAATGATCAAGAAAAATAGATGAAATTGATCTTGCTGCAAACTTATCATGTGGTTTAATTTCTGTAGCAAAAGCTAAGCACCCAAAATATCTCAAGTGATCAATAGAAGGACATTTTTGAAATAATAATTCATATAGTGTCTTTCCCTGAAGAACTTGTGATGGTAACCTATTAATTAAATAGGTTGATGTTTGAATACACACACTCCATAACCAAGTAGGAACACATGATTGGAATTTCAAAGCTCTGGCTATTTCAAGTAAATGTCTATGCTTTCTCTCAGCAACTCCATTTTGTTATATGTATGCACACAACTACTCTCATGCACTATACCTAAAGAGGAAAATAGTTGAGTACATTATTGGTTAAAGAATTTTGTCCCATCGTAAGATCTTATAGTCTGTATAACACCAAAAAATTGTGTCTGAATGTAAGTGATAAACTGTTTGATACAACAAAAAGTATCACTTTTGAGTTTTAAAAGGAAAGTCCAAGTATATCTTGTATGGTTATCAACTATAGTAAAAAAATATCTTCTTTGATCATATGTTGGATATTTATAAGGTCCTCACAGATCCATGTGCAACAATGAAAAAGATTTAGAAGCTTTATTATGACTAGAAGGAAAAGGAAGTCTAGTTTGTTTAGCAAGATGATAAATTGTGCAATCTGAAGTTCCAACATAATCAATTAGACTTTCTTTTATTGAAGGAAATTGCTTGAGTTTGACAAAAGGTACATGCCCAAATCTTTGCTTCCAAAGTACAGAAGAATTTTGAACTTTAGAAACTAAAGAAGAATGTAATGGAGTAGAAGAACAATGATTAACAACTGAAATCAGACTTCGAAAATCTAAAAATCTATCAAAGGCTCCAGATGGCATAAGAAAGTAAAGTCCTCCTTTTTCTCTACCAATCTCAATCATCTTCCCATTGAAGAGACCCTGTAAAACACAAAAATGACGAAAGAAAGTCACTGAACAGTTCAATTCTCTTGTAAGCTTTGAAATAAACAAGAGATTAAATTTAAAATCTAGCACACACAAAACATTGTGCAACTTATTGTCCCTGTTCAGCTGATAATTTTCTGTATGTGTAACATGTGACAAACTGCCATCTGGAAGTCTAACACCATAACTAGATTTAGTTTCTGAAATATCCTTCAAAAAATTCAAATTGGAAGACATATGACTCGTTGCTCCTGAGTCTAGAATTCAATCACATTTCAATTCAGCAAAATTAAGTACCACATAAATACCTATTAAGTTGACATGTTCTGCTGTCACTGAATCTTTATTTATGAATTTCAAAATTTGTTCATACTGTTCTGGTGTAAAAGTTGTTGTAGCAGAACCTGCAAATCCTTCTCCTTGATTATGATTATTTGTTGGAGCTCTTTCAATTTTCTTTTTGAATTTAAAACCAGCAGGATACCCAATTAACTTGTAACATGTCTTTTTCTCATGACCTTTACTATGACAATGTTCACAAGTTAAATTCAAATTTCTTTTATTCTTAAAATTTTGCGCAACAGTATATAATGCAGTTGAATCAATTGCAACTTCAGGATACATTGCAGAAGTTATCCCTCTTTGAGATTCTTCTTGTAATAGCATGGAATAAGCCTGATTAACAGAAGTTAATGGATTCATAAGAAGAATTTGACTTCTTGTATGAACATATGTTTCACTAAGACCCATAAGAAATTGATATAGTTGAAGATCTTGATTAAACTGCAAATTCTTTGATGATGCTTCACAAGTACAAACAGACATCTGAACCATAGAAGACATCTCATCCCAAAATACTCTCATCTTATTAAAATATGCAGCTATCGACATATTTACTTGATTTGAAGTGTAAATACTTCTTAACAATTGAAAAATCTGAGTGCCATGAAGTTTATCAAATCGCTCTTTCAGATCTTTCCACACCAAAGAAGCTGAATTTGAGTATACTACACCACTAACTAAATATTTGGATACTGAATTCATAATCCATGCTAAAATAATGTTATTAACACGATCCCGAACACCTTTGAGAGATTCATCAACTGAATTCCGAGAACAATTGCCATCAACTATCCCAAATTTATTCTTTCCTAACAAAGAAATACACATGACTCTACTCCAAACTGCATAATTCTCTAATCCTAACAGTTGAAAAAAGATTAACGGAGTCTCTGGACCATCAGATGGTTGTAAATACAAGGGATGATGCATGTCTATATCATTCATATTTCTGCTAGTTTCATATGCAGTAGAAGAACCAGTTTCTTGTGCCATTCTATCAACAATTCTTGATTGTAAACTTTCAGAAAATGCAAGAAACAAATCTGATCAACTATAATATCTGAATTGAATGCTTTCTGAAAACCAATTCACAAAATCTGAACACTGAACAATTTTTCCTGAATCCAATGCACGAAATCTGATTCAATCAAAAAACTAAAGAAGGATGAGAATAGAAAGATCAAACTCTGAGAGATTTGTTCGATCTTCCTTCAATCTTTGAAGAACTAAGAACTTCTCCAAATTCTGAAGAACTGCTCCAAGAATTTTGATTATCTGCTCGATCTCAGTTCAATCTTTGAAGAACTGCTCCAAATTTTGAAGAATTGCTTCAATCTTTGAAGTAAAGTTTGATCGTCTGCTCTGATACCATGTTAAACTATCAACACCCTTCTGTTATCTTGTGCACATCAATAACAAAGATGGAACTACTAAAATGAATTGTATTGAAGAAATGTATCAAACTGTTTCAATCCTTCTAATGCTTTGTTCATCTATTTATATAAATATAATTCTACGGAATAACTACCTGAACTAACTCTTGCTTACATGTCACCAACTAATCTTACATGTCACTCCAGCTATGTGTCAACTTGACACTTCATCAATTCTTCTAAAAAATTCTAACGGGCCGAGGCCCGTCAAAAATTCTGAGGGGTCGTACGCCCCTCAGAAATTCTGACGATTTATTCCCTCAGAATTTATGACAGGTCGTTTATCTGTCAGAAACTCTTTTCCAACGAGTTTTTTTTCTAACGTTCTGTCAGAAATTTCGTCAGAAAATATTAATTTTCTTATAGTATTTATTTATTTATCTTTATATGTATTATAATATTTTTAATAGTTAATTGTGGTTTATTATATTCTACTTTTTATTATAATAAAGTATAATATGATATATATGTTCTATTATGACCAAACGAAACCGAATTTGGGTCGGATGGCTAGGGATGTACTTTTTCATTTCATATCCAATATCCCAACCTTAAGACAACACAATTATAAGTTGGTCGCATGAGATGAGGTGAAATTTTGGGTCATATTAGACCTGACCCGCTCCCTGAACAACTCCTCCGAGGAAGTGTGTTAGTGAAAGTTCAAGTCCTTATTCTATTTAACTTGTCAAAATCGATAATAAAAAGAGTCTTATATATCTTAGCAACATTAATTTGGTTTAATTAATTGGGTTAAGTGTCCTTATTCTACGCCATGACGCCGCTGCCAATATAGTCTTCAAGATGAGCTTTCACTCTCGTGGCCCTTAATGTAGAGATCTAATAAGTTTACCCTCTCTTTTCAGTAAAAATAGTGTGCATTTACTCTTTGAATGATTATTTTTCAAATAGCTAACTAAAAACTTTTGACTCGTGCACTAAGAAGTTTTGAACTGTTAGCTAGCAGGAGATAACATTTGTTACATATTTAATACATTTCTACTTTATTTTTATACCATTTTTTTGTTTATACTTTTTCTTTCATTTCTTTTGTAGTTTTGATAATATATTTAAATATATTTTATCTCTTATAATTAAAAAGTTAAACAAAAAATTCTGATTTTCTCTCTCCTATGAACCTAACACTTAACTATCCTCTCCCTCTCTCTCTCTCTTCTTCCATTAACTAATAAACGAGATTGAGATTGAGTCGATTTGCTAGAACCTAATTATGTTTTCACTAATATCCAATATCTCAATCTAATATCAATTATAAGTTGGTCGAGGGATTGAGGTCAACTTTTGGGTCGTCGACCCATCAACACTCCTATGAGGCATTAGTCAAAGTTTAAGTTCTTATTTTGGTGAAACTAAAAGACGGCATATCAAATTTCAATGTGACCGATGAGATGGAAAGAACTAGTTTAAAATAAAGAACACGTTGAATTATTCAACTTAATGAAAAACTGTGACACATGACTTTGAATTATATCGTTGGACCACCATCTATAAATGAATATTTAAAAGGATCATATCTCAGTTATCTTAGGTCATTTTTTCTTTAATCAAATTAAATATTTATAGTGCTATTGCGTCTCACTGTCACAGTCAATTCTCAAAAAGTTGAACTGTCTTTATACCATTTACTTTTATTTCTAGTTCGATGTCAATAAAATTAGTTCTATGTGTATTTTGATCTCTTTTTTCTATATATATTGGACCCTTCAAGCAAAACTAATGCAGTATAATTTCCATGCATTGACCTCTTCAATTCCTACATATAAAGAACAACGTTGAGGCAGACGAAGGGCCATCAGCGACATCAGCAAACAAGAAAGATGAGAGGAGGAGGAGGAGGAAGGTATCATCTGCTCCTGTTAGTTTGTATAGTTTGCATGCTTGGAATGGTTGCAAGGCCTTGCCTTTGCTGGAGATCAGATCCATTTATATCATCAGTAGGCAATGATGTTCATCGTACACCACCTCCATCCCCGACACCAGGTCCCCACCCCGGGCCGAAGAAGCCACCAGCCGCCGTCGTATGGAGCAGCCGCCGCCGCCTGCTCTGGCGGAGATTTAAAAAAGTTTTACCTTTTTGTTTGTTCAAGAGAGGGAGAAAAATATCGACTCTTACTCGTGTATTAAGCTATAAATAGTCTTTTTTTCATATTATTATAAAATTATATTTACAAGTGAATGATTTGTGATATCTCATGGCCTAAAGGTACTATCAAAATAATAAGCTATTTATTTGTGAATTGTAAAAATAATCTGTTGTCAACAATCACATCTTTTTTTAGATATTAATTAGTGCGATAAAGGTTTTACTGTTCCTTAAGACTAAATTACACCAAAATAAATATTATATATATATATATATATA
>LTAE01008643.1:0-20145 GCA_001647135.1 Pontederia paniculata | reverse complement strand
AAGGGTTCAAGAGAGCTTGAGCGATTACATTGTAAGAGGTTGTTCTCCTTTTGCTCATTACAAAGAAATGAGAGTTGTCTTCGCCCTTTCAAGAAGGAGATAGTGAACTCCGAAGATCTCGTGGGAGAAGATCGGAGCGGGGACGTAGGTCAAAGAGTTCGGCCGAACCTCGATAAAAACTCCGTGTTTGTTCTTTGTGTTTGTTCTTCTCTCTACTCTTTTCTCTCTATTTGTATTTATATTCGTATATGCATGCTTCCGCTAAACACAACACATCTTGATTAAGTTAAAAAGAACAAAAGTTTTTATGGGTAACATATAGAGCAAGTTTTGTCATTGTACAAATGTCTTATGTTCAAACTTCAAAGGGCCGGAGTAGGGGTCACACATAATATTAAATATAAAAAGATATCATAAAAAAAATTAAAATTTTGATAATTATAAGTAATATTATATATATATATATAATATTAAAATATAAAAAAATTATCATTATGATGTAAATATTATACTCCATGTATATTAGGTTTGGTCTTCTGGATTTAGATTTGGTTCCGTTGGTGTTCGTTCATCTGCATAATACCCAACACTTGTAATGTTTTTGGAGACGAGAACTTTCCAAATCCAAGACAGTGTTCAAACGAAAAATATATCACCACCGCGTAATTGAAGATTTTTTTTATAGTATTTCAAAAAATGAACACATTTACGTAACAGCCAAGGTATAACTGTTACGACCAAGAATATGTCAAAAACAAAGTTATCCCTTTCAAACAATAAAAAACGAAATTATGTTTCTATTTGTCGTGTTATGGGTAGATCACCAAAGATAAATCAACATTCCTTTTTTTTAAGTATAATCAATGTAGTGAAGTTGGTGGCGGACGAAGGAGAGTATAGTGAATTATTAGTAAACTTATATTTAAATAAAAATTGAAGAAAAAATTAAATTAAATATGAACAAAAAAATAAATTAAAAAATTAAATAACTAAAAAATTAAGTAATTAGGAATTTATTTTATCTCTATGTTTAATTTGGTACAAAATTTTATATTTAAGATTATAAAATAAATATAAATTAATATAAAAAAATTATAACTTATAAAAAATGATAATATTGGTGAGTTGAATTTTAAATTATTTGATGAGCTTCATATCCCAAATTATAATTCATAAAAATCATAATATTAATGGGTTGAGTTTTAAGTTACTTGATAAACTTCAAATCATATTCCACCCTATTTATTTTTTTCAAAAACTTATTATCCAAACATAATGTTAATCCCCTGCCCCATAATTCAACTAAACATATCCTATGAAAAAACTTTAATTCAAACATACTCAAATTTATTGGATTATATAATTATTTAACATCTTTGATTATACATTAAAAATAAGAATTACATTAAAAATATTTGACTATCTGCCGTAGAAAATTATGGAAAAAAGGAGATAAACTCCCTTAACGTTTTTTAAATCGTTTAGTAAAAGGCATAGTTTTTTTTATTTTTAATCGTTTTTAAAAAAATTGACCAAACATAGTGAAGAATGCTCTCGATATCAATATTCTATAGAATTACTATTCAACTAAAATAAAAAGATATATTTGATTAAAAGTTTTAGTTATTTTATCTCGAAATCTGAACAAATTAATTACAGATGGTAAATTACAACAAATTTAAGTTATTTAAAAAAAAATCTTACGCATGAAGTGAAATACCAAAAATAACTTATGGCATTCAAAGATAGCAATCCTTTACACCAAGGAGCATGAGAGTTTTTACACGAGACTTAAATAGTGTAGAGAATAATGATTGATATAGGTACGGTTCGGTTTAATTATAGTTGGATAAAAAAATAATCCATAACATTTTTCTGTAATCCAATTTTATATGTCATGAATTAAAATATAGACTATTTGATTAAAAAGTAAAAAATAATATTTCAATTTTGATTTTATTCCTCAAGCAATAAATTCTTGCTAATAGAAATTTTTTTTATCATATTATATATATTTGGATTGTAATGAATAAAAAAATCAATTAATGTACAAAATTATTATGACAGTAAATTGAAAAATTACTACACATGATTTTCTCCAATTTTAATTCTATTTTACTATTACAATACAGGTAACTAATTAGTAAATAGTAATAATTATACGTGAAAATTTAATAAAGCGCTTAATCACAGTTATCACTTGTCATTGTATTATCACAATAAAAACATTACTTCAGTTTCATCATTTTAAATGAAAAATGATAGAACGGTTGTATATAAAAGAAATGTTTATAATAAAATGTAATGAACTAGGTACTATAATAAATTCTTTTAGTGAAATCGATTAACGTAGAATGAAATATAATAATTCATAAGATCATTAAAACAAGAAAATGGAGGCCTCAGAGATCTTGGTGGATAAAGATCGTCAACTGGGATTAAATCCCATCAAGAGTAGCAAATATTTATCTTCACATCACAAGCCTCCACGCACTACGTATTAAAATGATATAGATCACAATAAAATACATCAAAATCGAAACCAAATGTATCAATCTGTAGAATCACAAAAAAGTATCATTTCTTTAAGAAGATGATCAATAAGAGAAATTGGCATAATGGTGTGTCAGAAGTAGCTGGTTATCAAATATCACATTATCAAAAGTAATCAGTGGGAATCCGATTGATTTCTTTCATCATCCAAACATATCATGCCAATCTAATAATAATGATAATAAAAGACGGAGGCACCAATGAAAAAAATGTATCAACCTTGTCACCGAAAAATACTATAAAGATTTCGTAAAAGAGAAAAAAAGATCATCGGAGCTAAAGGAAGAAGTGGATTTGGCATGACGATAGATTCCTTGCTGCATTCTGAATCGTTCAATTCAGCGGCAAGCAATTACAATATCACGCAATAATCTTAACAACTAAAGAAGTGTATGCAGATCGAAAACATAAAACCTAACAACAACAAAAAAAAGAAAGAACCGAGAGAGAGAGAGAGAGAGAGAGAGAGAGAGAGAGAGANATATCACGCAATAATCTTAACAACTAAAGAAGTGTATGCAGATCGAAAACATAAAACCTAACAACAACAAAAAAAAGAAAGAACCGAGAGAGAGAGAGAGAGAGAGAGAGAGAGAGAGAGAGAGACCATGACGGCGCAAAATTGAAGAAAACCCTAAAAGTATTTGTTGTGTTGTGTTATGTTGACCCGGGCAGTACCTTTTATAGGCACTTGTTTCTGGTGTGACTCATGTTTGGGTCTGTTTTAGTAGGTCAAGAGCTAATTAGAAAGCCCATGGGCTTTGGTGTTATTTAAAAGTATTCTGTATTTGAAGGAATAATTTATTTATGGATTATACATGTAAAATCATCTTTTTTTCCAGCGCCCAATTTGGCTTTTTGGTGATTAAAAAGATAAAATTTAATAGAGTTGTCCCTCGGGAGGGACACTTTTAAGAGTTCGAAATAAAGATATATGATTTTAATTTCTTTGGGCGAGCATACATTTATTTTTCGTTACTATAAGGATCATAGAAATAGACAAGAAAAAGAAATCATACTCATAAAATATATTAAGAGTTAACAAAATTAATTTTCAAGCTTGGCTATGTTCTCGTGCTGCAACAAAATTTTCTTTCGATGTTGAAGAAAATAAAATATGATATAAGCATAAAATATCTCAAATTTTATTAAGTCTATACGAGTTTTTAGTATAAATAGCAAACATAAATCTTATAAATAGTTATTTCGAAGGCTCCATCTTCAACTCCCACAGGAATCTTTCTATATCTCTTTGAAACCTCAACAAGCTCGTTGTCCTAGCAGGAAGACCTCTTACATAATGGATGTGCTTCGTCATTTCAATTATTCGAAATGTTATATTACATAAAAGTCATATGTTTTTATTGTGAGATTGAAATTCAATGCATTATTAAAACGAAGTCTAAAAGAAAATACATAAATAAAAAAATAATGATGTAAGATACTTTTGTTACATATTTTTTTAATTAGATAGGCAGTGACAACGAGGTGTTTAGAATATAAATATAAAGATATTATTTTCTTCTATAACCTTGAGTTTAGATTATTGATAGTGCATATAATTTATCATGAGATCGGAGCAAGGGGTCTTGAGTTCAAATCTCGATGAAGCTCGTGTTAAAAAAATAATTCTCTCCCTTAATTATTCACGTATAATATAAAAAATATAAATATAAAGATATTACTCTTTTTTCATATTAAGTTTTTAGGGTTGTTGATATCACATCTAATTTAACAAGAAGTACTCGCGTGTCAAATTTGATCCAATCCCTCAAATTGATGCCAAAAGGACTCTTAAATTCAATCTTTAATTTTATTAAGTGGGGTTATTGAGTTATCGATTGATTAAGTATTCTTTTTATTTTTTCATTATTTAATATTAATAATATCTTTTTAGAAGAATCAAGTTCTTCTGTAAATATTTAAAACTAACGGTATCATAAAGTATTGTATTATGCAAGACTTTAGTTTGGAAGCAATTTTAAATATTAAATTAAAGAAAACCAGATTAATTGAAATAAAAAAAAATGGTGATGTTATTTGATCGAGACTACTTAATTAGGTACTAGGTTTCGAAAATTGTAAATCATACCCAACATATTCATGGTCGAATTCTGATAAGGTCACTTTGGATTAGCATATAACAACAAATTCCTTCGGACTTGTTCCAGCTTCTTTTTCCTAGGTTAAGATAAAATTTGAAAGCCCATGAGAAATTATATCTACGAATTAAAAATATAAAATAAAATGTATTCCAATGGGTGCTTTAACGAAGTCTTATTGAACTAACATGAATCGAGGTGAAGCAATAAATATGTTCTCATATCTCGATTTCAAAATTTTATAGTCATAAAAATTTTCATTTGAAGCTTCATACTTCATAATCTACCACTTGTCATATAAATTTTTGTTGGGATAAGATCACGTGCCATGTCTAAGCGAACGGGACACTTAGATAATCTTCTTTACAATGTTATTAAAATTAGAACGGATCAGATCAGTTTGAATCGAAAAAAAACTAATGAACCGGTTAAAAATTGGTTCAATTTCATCTTTTTTTTTTAAAAAAATATTTTAAAGAAGAAAATTGTAGTAAAATGGAAGGAAAAATATTATAAAAGAAAAATAATTGATGGAGAAGGGAAAAAATAAAATTGGAAATATGAAACAATTATGAGGAGAGAAGATATGAAAACGAAAAAAAAATGGAAAGATGTAAAAATAAAATAAAGTTAAGTATAATAATAGAAAAGTTAACAATAATTTAAATTAAAATAAATAATATAGTATTATAAATAATAGTAAAAATCTTAATATCAATATATATAGTTTTTGGATAAGCATTATTTTTTGAAACATTATAAATAATTTTAAAAATGGTTCAGTAACTCTAAATTTGAAAAAAAGCAAATATTGTATTAAAATGAAATGTTTTTTTTAAAAAAGGAAAACAGAAATAATAGGCAAAATTAAAATGAAAATAATAAATATATGAAGAAATTTATAGAAAAAAATGATAATGAAAAAGAAAGGAGTTGAATTAGAATAAGAAGAATTAAGTGCATCTTAAAATAAAAAAATAAATTAATATAACATAAGTAATTAAAAAATAAAAATAAGCTTACTATAATAATTATTTTGAATAATTTTTTTAATTTTAAGAACACAATAAATAATAAAATCTAATTATTAGTAGATCATCATTATTATTTTTAAATATTATGTAGTATTAACTTTGCTATATTCTTCATATTATTATAAACAATTTTAATAAAAATCCAGTTCAATTAGGTTAAACTGATTCTACCGTGGATCCAATCTTCTGATTTAGTTTAGAAAACATTGCTCTTCTCAAATATTTGGAAAGTCTTAGATACAATAGGTCTCACAGAGGCGTCATGTGGTTGTCTTGCATAGATATTTGAGCGGGTGCTAAGACGAATGCTCGAGGGGATGTTTCTTCGAAGAGGCATGAGGCCGGATGTCTATCTATACGAAGGACATCTTGAAGTAGAATGAAAGTGTAGTATGCCGTATCTTTTATTTTTTGAACTGTCAAATTTAAATCTGAAGTTAAATAAATAAATAAATAATATAAATTTTAAATATATTATTTATTTTAATCGCTGGTTGAAAATATAAAAGATATGATATATTTTTCTTAAATAAGGTAGATGTCCATTAACCTCAAGTTAATTTATGTACTGTGGCGAAAAAATCACAAAGCTTTTAATTGTTTTTGCAGTTTATTATGTATCGTGCTACACTTGTGCTCGCAAATACGTGGTCCTCGTAAAGTACGAGACTGTCATACTCTAACGTGCCTTGCTTAAACTCTCTAAATGCCGTATTATATTATTTTTGTCACGTCAGTCCCATGCAACAAAAAGGAAATCCACCTTCAAACAGTTTTAGCGACTTTTTGCAGAGGGATGCAACTTGAGGAGACGAATATAAATAATAGCTAAAAATAGAAATGAATATAAATAAGATAAGCAATTTTAGGAAAGAAAATAATAAATTCTAAGTAGATAAAATTGGAGAATAAAAATACAAAGAAAAGAAAAAGGAGTTATAATAAATAATAAAGTGCGCAGGGATAAAGACGAGGAAAAATAAATATAATAAATGGAAATTTCATAAAGATAATAAAGAGGTAGACAATAAAAAAGAAGGAAGGTAAAATATTCGATTTAATCGATCTAATTATAATGATCACACAGATAATGATTACATTAATTTCACAAAAAAATACTTTCATAATAAAAAAATACAGATGCATGAAAAGAAATGATGTCGTGCACGGAGGGGCGTGTATTCTAATAATGGGTACATATCATTATTATTATTATTATATATATATATATATATATAGCCCTGCGTGTATTCTAATAATGGGTACATATTTTGTAATCACATTGCCGCTTAAGAAGAGATGAAGCCACCGTTCACCCTCAGCACCTGCCCGTTGACCCACTCGCCGGCGTCGGTGCAGAGGAACCCAACAACAGGCGCTATGTCCTTCGTCTCTCCGAGCCGCCCCAGCGGGCACTCTCCCACCAACCGCTCCACGATCTCCTCGGTCTTCCCGGCGAAGAACGTCTCCGTCGCCACGGGCCCTGGCGCCACGCAGTTGGCAGTGATCCCAGTTCCGCGCAGTTCCTTCGCTAAGGTCTTCACCATAGTCTCCACGGCGGCCTTCGAAGCCGTGTACGCCGCGTAGCCGGGCCGCGACGCGGCCACCAACGACGTCGTGACGCAGATGATGCGGCCCCCGCTAACGCGGACGAGGCGGTTGGCGGCAGCAGAGAAAGGCCCCGCGTGTATTGACAGCGAATGTAGCCTCCCAGTCCTCGAGGTCGGTGGCCGCCACGGTGGGGTACTTGGAGTCGAAGATGCCCGCGGAATTGACGAGGATGTGAGCCGAGGAGCGGAAGGCGGACTCCGCGGCGTCGAAGAGGGACTTCACGGCGGCCGGGTCCGAGACGTCGACTCGTACGGTGACGGCCTGGGGGGAGTCGGAGGACGAGGAGTTGAGCTCAGCAGCGAGGCGGTCGGCCTCGGCGGAGTTGGAGGCGTAGCCGAGGACGAGGGAGGCGCCAAGCGAGGCGAGGTGGGCGGCGATGGCACGACCGATGCCGCGGGAGGCGCCCGTGACGATGGCAACGCGTCCCGAGAGCGGTGCCGACGAGGTGGCGGTATTGGGTGAAGCAGCGGCCATGGATTGGGTTCTTACCAGTTTTATGTTTCTGAAGACCAAAGCTTAGTCTATCTATCTATTTATATCTATATAAAGCAAGTTTTGACACATCCATCATTTTATGTTTTAAATAAGTTGCTAAGATCAAGATCATAAGAGAACGAAGACCGTGAAGTTTTGTAAAACTTTTTATAAAGATATTAGAAAATTAAATATAGAAAAATATTATAAAAAATTAAAATTTTGACAATTTTAGTATTAAATAATATTATATTATTATGTATATATAATACCAAAATATAAAACATATAATTATGATATAAATATTACACTCCATGTATATTAGGTTTGGTCTTCTAGATTTAGATTTTGTTCCATTGGTGTTCGTTCATCTGCATAATATGCTCCATGTATTATTTTATGACCACCCGAGATTTATAATGTTTTTGGAGACGACTGACGAGAGAACTTTTCAAGTCCAAGGTTTGATTAATATATAGCAAGAGAGATATGTTACATCTTCTTCTATTGTTTAGTAATAAAGTTTACTAAAAAATATCTTCGAGATTTCTAGATGCAATAATTTTTTATTTTTTATCCATCATAATCAGATATTTAATTAAAAATAATATAAATTAACAAATGTTAATAGTTTCGGATAATGTAAAATAATTAAAAAAATTTACTTCTTCTGCACTCACTCGGAGGCTTAGAAGTTCCAAGGTTGCATGGTCTACAATATTCAAATAAAAACTATATCACCACCGCGCAATTATTTTTGTATAATATTTAAAAAATGAATGCATTTACGTAACAGCTAAGGTAAAAATTTCATGACCTCGAATATGACAGAAACGAAATATTCTCCTTAAAACAATAAAAAAACCAAATTATGTTTCTATTTGTCGTGTTATGGGTAGATCACCAAAGATAAATCAACGTTCCTTTTTTTTTCTCAAGTATGATCAATGTACATAATTTTTTAGTATCATACAAAAGAAGAGTGCGATGTATTATTAGTAAGCCCATATTTTAATAATAAACAAATTAAATTAAATTAGATTTGAATAAAAAATTAAATTATAAAATTCAAAAAGTTAATTAATTTAAGAATCTATTTTACAGTTTTGCTCCTATATTTAATTTGATACAAAAATTCATATTTAAGATTATAAAAAAAAAGACATAAAATGAGTTAAAAATTTATAATCCCTAAAAAATAATTAAATTGGTAATTTAAAATTTTAAATTATTTGATAAGCTTCAAATCATCAACCCATCCTATTAATTTTTTTAAAAAAATTATCTCCAAATGATGTTTACTATATAAACCAACCCCAGGTCAACTTAACCTAAGTTACCCTCTCAAAACCTTTAGTTTAAACATACCCTAAATTTATTGAATCAACGTATATAATTGTTTTAACATCTTACATTAAACATTAAAACGAAGAATCACTTTAAAAACATTTTAACTATCTGCCGTCGAAAATTATGGGAAAAAAGGACTCCCTTAACGTTTAATTTATTCAAATGTACAGTTTATTTTTAATCGATTTGGACAAATTGACCAAACATAGATTGAAGAATGCTCTCGATATCAATATTCTATAGAATTTACTATTCAACTGAAATAAAAGAACATATTTGGCTGAAAGTTTTCGTTATTTTATATGGAAATCTGAACAAATTAATTACAGATGCTAAATTATAACAAATTTAAGTTATTTAAAAATGAATAGACAATCTTACTCAAGAAGTGAAATAACAAAGATAACTTGTGGAAAGACATTCAAAGATAACAATCCTTTACACCAAGGAGCATGAGGGTTTTTACTCAAGACTTAAATAGTGAGGAGAATATTGATTCATATAGGTACGGTTTGGTTAAGAGTAGTTGGATTTTAAAAAATTAATCCATGATAACATTTGTCCATAATCCAGTTTTGAATGACATGAATCGACATGTAGATTATTTAGTTAAAAAGTAAAAAGTAAGTTCTTAATTTTGATCTTATTCTTCAACAAATTTTTTTTGCTACTAGAAAGTTCTTATTATATTCTATATATTTGGGTTGAAATGAATAGTAAATCAAATAATGTACAAATTAATTATGATAGTAAAAGTTGAAAATTTACTACACATGATTTTCTCTAATTCTAATTGGATTTTATTATATTAAAAATAAAATTAATATATAACCATCACAATTCAGGTAATTAACTAATCAGTAAATAATAATAATAATAATAATAATAATAATAATAATAATAATAATAATAATAATAATAATAATAATAATAATAATAATAATAGTTACATGTGCAAGTCATCAATGTAAAATTTAATGAAGGGCTTAATCATAATTATCACTTCTCATTGTATTATAACAATAAAATAATTACATCAGTTTAATCATTTTTAAAAGAAGATTGATAGACCATTGTATACAAAAAAAACATTTTTTAATAAAATATAATGAAATAAGTACTATAATCGATTAACGTAGAAAGGAATATAATAAATCGTAAGACCATTAAAACAAGAAAATGGATGGGGCCTCAGAGATCTTGATGGATAAAGATCGTCAACTGGGATAAAATCCCATCAAGAGTAGCAAATATTTATTCTTATTTATTCCTACATCACAAGCCTCCACCCACTACATATTAAAATGAAATAGATCACAACATCAAACACATCAAAATCGAAACCAAAAGGATCTGCCAATCGAATCACAAAATGTCTTTTCACTTCGTTAAGACAAAGATCAATAAGAGAAATTGGCATAATGTCGTGTCAGAAGTAGCTGGTTATCAAAAGTAATCAGTGGGAATCCGATTGATTTCTTTCATCATCCAAACATATCATGCCAATCTAATAATAATGATAACAAAATATGTAGGCACCAATGAAAAAAAATGTATCTTGTCACCGAAAAATTTTATAGGGGTCGTTTGGTTGGAGAATATAAATTTTTTGGATTAGAAATAATATGTGTTAGAATAATAGTATTCTTGTAAGAATTAAAAGTTGTTTGGTTTTAGGAATTTCTTATTCCAATGATGTTTGGTTGATACGAGAATAGACATAAATAAAATAATAATATTTTTTAAAATAAAATTTGTTTAAATATTGAATATAATATATTACAATTATTAATATAATATATAATGATTTATGATAATTAGCATTAATAAAAAGATATTTTGTTGTTTGAATAAAAAAACAAACAAAATAAATAAATTAAACGATAACAAATATATATTTATAATAATATAATAATAGATATTTTATTATGATAGTACTAATATAGTGATAATGACAAACTAAAAGAAGCTAAATTTATTAATTTTATTATTATTTAGTTTCATTTATAATAATACAAGTAATGATATTATAACCGTAATTATAAAATTAAATGTATTAATACAAAGATAAATAACTATATAAAGTTAAAAAAAAATTTTTTGTTAATCCAGCCAATTTCTGCTAACAACAGAAATTCAAAATTTCTACTTTTTCAAATATCAAAACACCGACAAAGAATAAAATCATAATGATGATTTTTGACCATGTTAATATTATTCCAGCAGTATTTGGTTGTAAGCACAAGAATAAGGCATTAATCCACCTCTTAATCACATACCAAACAACCCCATAAAAATTTCGTAAAAGAGGAAAAAGGATCATCGGAGCTAAAGGAAGAAGTGGATTTGGCATGACGATAGATTCCTTGCTGCATTCTGAACCGTTATATTCAGCGGCAAGCAATTGCAATATCACGCCATAATCTTAAGAACAAAAGAAGTGTTTGCAGATCGAAAACATAAAACCTAACAACAAAAATGAAGAGAGAGAGAGAACCCGAACACTCGAGTGAGCGAAAATTATGTATAACAAATATCGAGAGTCTGCATTATCACAGTTGACACATAAGTAATCACAAACTCGTACACAAATATATTTTAACAATTATAAAAACTAAAAGTACCTATATGTCATAAGGATAAAACAAACACAATAATCAAAATATATCAGTCACATCTTACAATTTTTTTTCTTCCACATATGATACAATAACTATAGCATAAACATATACATATACATGACGTACAAATTCAAAAGTATTGTAAAATACACAAGTCTTCTATTTATACAGGACTCATTCTATTTGCAAAATAACATCATGCGCATCAATCACCATCCATCATCTCTTAGTCTGCATGATCCAAGTATAGGAAAAAAATATGATATTTCTCCCGTGAGTAAAGGCTCGTATATAGGGTCAATAAACAAACTTAAATGCATATAATGAGATTTGAAATTCTCAAATATCAATTGTACATAACATATTATTCGTAAAAAAATATAAGACAATCTTAAACATGATCAATTCATACACATATAAATTCATAATTCATAATTTTTCTTTTTAGAAAAACTCATAAAACTTCATAATCAAACATACAAAATCATATCTGACATTCACGTATTTTCTTTCCATTTATTATCTTTCTTATCATATTCACCGTTGGCATTGTGATATCATATCACATATTAGTGCAACATAGATCTCTCTTTGGACCATTGCCTATAGGGCTTGCTCATTTGAGCCACATAATAATTTCATTACTTTGAAATCCCGATAGATGAATTTTAGAGGTGGCCCCCATAAGTTATTTCGTGTGACACTTAGTTTCAATCCTACTGTTATTGTGCCACATAAATTTTCACTAATTAGTTTCATTGAAGCACATAAGGTCACATGATACACACTTAAAATCAAAGTCCACATTGAAAACACATAAAGTACAATTGATCAGAAATATGCATCAATCTTAAATATTCACAACTAATCACATATGTAATTTTTCATGATATCTATTTCTTGAAACATTTGATCAATACAAATGAAAATCAAAACTATGATACATAGCTCATTCTTATCAACTCATGACAATTCATAATCTCAAAATGATTTATTTGAAAAGTAAGTATTAATATGATAAATAATTTAAATTTTATAATTTATCATGAAGTAAATAATTAACATTAATTAACATAACTAGTCGACCAACTTAGTCAACTACACTTTCTAGCAGACCCATACACATCGAAAGTTCCATTTTTAGTTTTCACTACAAAGTTCAAATACAATGAAATAAATCTTGTTTGAAAGTAGACTCGAAAAATTTAACATGTATTAATTTCATTTTTTCTACCTTATGAGTTATTTACAGAAATTTTCGTGATTACATGTAATCTAGTGTTCAAGTTGTATTATGAAAACTGATAGGTATAACTTGTTATCCTCATAACTCACTCTAGATAAATAATTTTAGGGTCATTCCACTTGGATTAGAATACTAGTTCTGTAAAAATGTCAGTCCTATAAGTTTCACATTTTATCTTCATATACACAGTTTATGATCTAATTTTCAATCAGGACTGTTTGTTCATCCCTGTCAGCTAGACCTATAGTCACTAATTAATGCATAACTCTCTCATACATTTTATTTTGAGAAAATTATTTCTTCTATTGAAACTAGACGTCTAAGGAGTCAATCTTGAGAAGTTTCATAATTTTTTAGGCATTATAAGATTTATTACTCATATGGTCAATATTCACCTTCTTAAATCACACCTAAAAAGAGTGTTCTATACATTAGTTTCATAAGCATATATCATTTAATTTAAGTTTTTACAAATCCAAATCAGATAATTTCTCAACTTTGAACTTCATATTTAGAATAGCCGACCCCACCTAGTGGGATAAGGCTTTATTATTGTTGTTGTTGTTGAACTTCATATTTAGAAGTTTAAATCATTACAAAAATAAAATTAAATGGATCCACCCATACATACCTCGGTCTTAGTTAATTATCTCTTGAATTGTTCTTCACCTTAGCGTCAAACCTACTAGCTCTATTTTTTTTATTTTCTTGTGTGCTCAGGGATGTTTTAAGCTACTAGGTCTCCAAAAGTTTCTAACACATGACACCACATGTTCATATATATATTATATATATATATATATATAGCAATTTTTAGATGAGTATATAGGTCGGTAGAAATTTTTTTTTGATAAGGTTGAAGTTTAGGATGTTATGATTGGCTAGCTATATGACTTTGTTTTTGGTCACATAGATAAGTCGGTTAGTTGAAAACATAAATGATGTATTGACCTAACAATTTCATGAGTTATATTAGCATTAATTTAAGAGACTTAGTCAAATTTGAGGATAAAAACAAAAATATCAATTAATCACTTTATTAGAATTAGTTTAGAAATAATTAAGTAAATAAACTTGAGGCAAATTGAACTATAATAAAATTAATAGTTCAGAAATATGTAGGACACAATTTCCTTAACCTTAACCAATCACAAAGATAATTAGGATAAATCTAATTCGATCCTTATATAATCAATTTTATTCTTAACTAAGAAAATAACTCTAATAAAATAAGGCATCATAACAACCTTAAACTTAATTCCAAATATATTAACTAACTTAGTTTAAATATTTCATTAAGTGAATTACTTAGGAGGTCATTATTTAGGATATTACAGAAAGAGAGAAACGAAACCCATGACCGCACCAAAATTGAACAAAATCCTAAAAAGTATTTGTTGTGTTGTGTTGACCCGTTTGCACCACCTTTTTTAGGCACTTTGTTCTGGTGTCACTCAAACATTTTATAAGGATATCATGTTTGGGCTTGTTTAGTAGGTCAAACCCAAATTCGAAAGCCCATGGAATTTGGTGTTATTTAATAATATTTGAAGGAAGAATTTTTTATGGATCATAGATGCAAAATCATCTCTCTTTTTTCAGCATCCAATTTGGCTTGTGATTAAAAAAATAAAAAAAATAAATTTAATGGAGTTGCCTCTAGAGAGGGAAACTATATATTTCTTATTTTTAGAGTTCAATTTCTTTGGGCTAGCATACATTTCTTTTTCAATCCTATGAAATAGACAAGAAATATAAATGATATGTACATAACATATTAAAAGTTAACAAAACTGATTTTCAAGTTGGCTATTTCTCATGCGACAATAAATTTTTTTATTTTGAAAAATAAAATAAAATATGATATAAGTATGAAATTGCTCAAATTTTATTAAGTTTATAAAGGTCTTCAATATAAAATAACAAACATAAACCTCATAATCGTTTAGATATCAAAGGCTCTATCCTCAACTCCCACGAAAATCTCCTTAGATCTTCTTGAAACCTCAACAAGCTCGTTGTCCTGGAATGAAGACCTCATACATAATGGATGTGCTTCGTCATCTCAATTATTCAAAAGATTATATTGCATAGAAGTCATATGTTTTTATTGTTAGATTGAAATTTGACGCATTATTAAGTCAGAGTCTAAATGAAATACTTAACTAAAAAAACAATGATGTAAGATACTTTCGCTACACATTTTCCTAATTAAATAGGTATCGACAACAGTAAGGGGTGTTAAGAATATAAATACAAAAATGATGTCCTTCCTATATGCTTGAGTTTAGATTATTGATACTGCATCTAATTTACCATGAGATCAAAGCAAGAGATCTTGAGTTCAAATCTCGATGAAGCTTTGTTAAAAAATAATTCTCTTCCTTATTTGTCCTTGTGGAGTGTAAAGAATATAAATACAAAGATGTTACTCTTCTTAAGATTTTAGAGTTATTGATAGCACATCTAATTTAACAAGAAGTATTCACGTGATGAATTTAATTTGATCCAATCAAATCAATTTTTTTAGGATCAAATTGACGCCAAATGGGCTCTTATCCAATCTAACTTGAATTTTATTAAGTGGGGTTATTGAGTTATCGATTAAGTATTTTTTTCATAAATATTTAAAACTAATTTTATCATAAAGTATTTTATTTTGCAAGATTTTAGTTTTGATAAAATTTTAAATACTAATCTAAAGAAAACCAGATTTATTGAAATAAAAATAAAAAATTGTCATATCATTTGGTCGAGACTAGTTAATTAGGTTTTGAAAATTGTAAACCATACCCAACCATATTCATGGTCGAATTCTAATAGGATTAATTTGGATTCGACCTGACCAAGAATCTAAATCGATCCAATTCAAATCATCAAATTTATTGGGTTTCGTTCTCTTGAGCATCCTTATCATCCTTAATCTTTTTTAGTAATAAATTGGCCAATTAAGTTGTAGCTGATGTGGTCAAATTAATGTACGATGTTTATGTGTAATGTCTAATATTATATCACTCATATTTATGTACATATGATGCAAGCAATGTTGCGACAAAATATATGCAGAATTGTGATCGATAATAGGCAAATACTAATTTTAAACCTTAGACACACAATATTGTTGCAAGCGCACAATAATTGATCGCAATACTTTAGGTATCGAATCCATAAGAAGTTATATCAATTGAAGATATGAAATCATTTTAATCTAATCTAACAAATTAACTTAGAGAAAATAATGAATTTAGATCGAGTACTATGATTAAGAAAGAGAAGTATTATGGTAAACTAATTTTTGTGTTTTTCAAAAAAATTAAATAAACAATAAAACTAAAGATCACAAGAAAAAATGAATAAATAAAATAATGAATGAGATTTCGGAGTTAACTTTTTATGGGGATGATCGAGTTTTAGGTTTGTTACTTTAGTGCGCAGGGTTATATGTTGCAATGAATTTTCGGTGAAAAGAGGAATTACATACTCCTTTTGAAAATACATAGATCTATATTTTAATTACTCTACCTACCACATCAATGATTAAAAATACATATAAGAAACTTATCTTTATTAGTCTAATGACCTAACCCTAATTAAAATCCTCTCGACATATAATTAATTCATCAACATTCTAATAGAATTAGCTGATGGAATTTGTCATTCGACTATAAATGAGTATTAAGAGATCTCTCAATATTCTTAATCGATCTTGCATATAAACAATACATTCCCACCAATGTTATTACTATATTACAAGAATAAATAGTCATATAATAGAAGTATATTGATTTTAAAAAAAATTCTTGTTATTGCGAATTTTGTTTTATATGACATGTATGAAACTTTTTTGAATTTTATCAACCATGCTTACTTGCTATATATGAGGGATAAGAGAGGTAGTGGAAGGCAAAATTGTAAAACCCTAACATTTATAATCACTCTTCATCTTATGTAATAGATAAAGAATTATTGAGAATGAAAAATTTCTTACTCGCGATAATCAGGTATATGTTAGGATGTACACAACTGTTGAAGATACGTGAAGTGTTACGATGTTCCTTTTAAGAAAAATGTTCTCTTTTATGATACTTAGGTAAATATCATGTGAACATGACGCAAGAGGAATATTAACATATATATTAATATATCTTTGTCTCTTGAAGACGTATTTTTAAGAATCGTGTAAATCAAGATCCAAAGTGAATAATATCTCCAATGAATCATGATATCAATGAAGAAGTTGAGTCCTTAAAGATAATATGATTGTGACATTTAAGAAAATTTAACATGAATAAGACACAAGAGGATGTTGGTTTATATGTTAATATACATTTGAACATGAATTATCTCCAAACACGTGTCAAATGTTAATTCAACATTGTTTTGAGTGATAGTTTTGGGGTGTTATGATACTAATGGTTTCGATTTGATTATTATATTCACATAACTAAACATACCAATGAGTAGTATTATAATTAACTAAAGATATGTAATTAATGTGCTTCTTTTCCGATAGTTCTTGACGATGAAGAAATAAGTAATGGTAAAACAACAAGGGGAGTTCATAAGAAAGACAACTTATCAAGTCGATTATGATCTTTTAATTGATAGAATAATTTTTTTTCTATTAACATCCTCACTCAAGAATGTCAACCCGAAATAAGTACAATACAAATCACCAGAGTTGACATTTTTCTATTGGAGCTATGATATATCCTCCTAATTTTTAGTCTAAAAATCATTCTACTACTCACAATGGAAGTCATTATAAATTTATCAACTTTTTTGAATATTTTGAAAATATGAGTATTAAGAGGATTTTAGAAGAATGAAGTAAGAGGATTTAGAATTTTTCTATATTATATTAGTTTCATGATAATACTCGACTTTCTCATTTCAAACTAGTTGACATCAAGCATTTGAAATTATATATCAAAATTTGATTTTTTTATTACCTATTATTTATATAAATATAATATTGCAGCCTTATTAGCTTTCATCACAATCTAAATGCAGTTAATTTCTCTTCCATCTCATGTGTTAAAGAGATTTTTTTATCTTACATGTCAAATTGTCTTCTTAAACTTTCATCTTTTTACATATAACTATTTTTGCCCATTTTAATTTAATATTATTACAAAATAATAATTTTATGTTTCAACATTTAATTAAAAAAAACAAACAGTTGGTTGCCTTTCTTCTCTGCACATGCACAATGGAGGAGGAGACGGAGAGGGCTACCCCTCCCACTCTTCTCATCCAACTCGTCCTATTTATGTTTTTTAAACACTTAAAAAGGCAAGAAAATTATTATGAGAACATAAATGCTATTTTACAAATAAAAGATAAAGTTCAACGAAAATAGAAATGGCATTTGACACATAAAAGGTGTGAATTATACTAAAGTCTAGAACAACCATTAGTTGTCATCTTTTTAGTTCAAAAACATAAATAGGACGAGTTGGGAGATGAGGGAGCAATAAAATCAGAATCACTGAATGAAAAATGCCATTTTATGTGGTGGATGTGGTTTGCCCGATACGAGCCATATGACAATTGTCAAAAATAGATCGATCCAGAAGAATTCTGCATAAACGTCATTAGAGATCACAGAAGGTTTAGAACATGAAGAGAGTGATACAGTCGATTGGGGGGAAAACTTGAACTAGAAATTTCATTATGCAAAAGTACTACTAACGAACTCCCCTTCTCTTCCTATTATACTGTACATAAAAAAATATCTTAGACCAGTCGTCCAGTGATCGTGAAATCAATGAGTGGGCGTCCATTGATAGAACGATAATGGAGGTCGTCCGGTAGCCAAGCCACCGGATGTCCACTGATGGAACGGTCATCTAGTGGTCGAGCACATGGTCGTCCACTGATAGAGCGGACGTCCAGTGATTTCCACTGATAGAGCGGACGTCTAGTGACCAAGCGCACGGTCATCCATTAATAGAGTGGACATCCGGTGGTCGATCATTCGGTCGTCCATCTATATTGTGGACATCCGTTGATCAACCGTGTGGGCGTCCATTGATCAAGTGATCAATGGACCGGGCGACCATTGGTCAGCTCCGCCAGTGTACAGTAAAAATAGAAAACTGTAACATCAGAAAACTGTAACATCCATAATTACATATTACAACATCCATCTTGTAACACTCCCCCTCAAGTTAGGCTTTATGGACATTTATTAAGACTAACTTGGTAAGTAAATACTGATGTTGTTTTGCTCCTAATCCCTTCGTGAAGATGTCTGCCATCTGCCATCTGCTCTGTAGTTGTAACATATTTTGTTTGAATGAAACCCATCTTTATCTTCTCTCTTAAGAAGTGACAATCCACTTCAATATGTTTGGTTCTTTCATGGTAGATAGGATTTGGTGCAATATGCATTGCTGCTTTGTTATCACAATTTATCTGAATTGGTTTTAACAACTCCACTCCAAGTTAAGCAAAAATCCTATCCAACCAAATAACTTCAGACAATGCTGCAGCCATACTTTTATATTCAGATTCTGCTGAAGATTTAGAAATGGTTTCTTGCTTCTTGGACTTCCAAGAGATCAAAGCTCCTCCAACTTTGACACAAAAACCTGTCATAGACCTTTTAGTCAACATGCAACCAGCCCAATCTGCATCACAATATACTTCCATTTTCTTACTTTGCACAACTTCAAAAAACAAACATTTCCCTGGTTTATTCTTCAAGTACTTTATTATTCTTTTTGCTGCATATAAATGTGATTGTTTCGGCTCCTCATAAACTGGCTAAGATGTTGAACAGCAAAAGAAATATCTGGTCATGTTATTGTTAAGTATATATAAGTCTTCCAATTAGTCGCTGATAAGGGCCTGGATCATCCAATACCTTATCTGTGCTATTCTTCACAAATATCCTATCAAACTCTGCAGAAGTTAACTTCAAATTCTGCTCCAAAGGAACATTTGTAACTCTAGCACCACTTGTACCAGATTCTTCAATCAAGCTTAAGGCATATTTTCGTTGAGTAAGAATTATACCTTTCTCTGATCGCAAAACCTCCAAGCCAAGAAAATATTTCAATTCTCCAAAACTTTTGATTCGGAAACTGCTTTGTAAAACATGTTTCAGTTCTTCAATGAGCTGAACACTATTGCCAGTAAGTAAGATG